>CANYBF013064085.1:0-13751 GCA_948192965.1 Dalechampia spathulata | reverse complement strand
GCCCATGTAGTAAGCCTAGCAACATTCCCAACTAGGACCCTTATTGCATGCTATGTGGATCTTTGCCCAATCATGTGAATGGATTTGCATAGACCCGGCCTATTTCCCCACATATTGCTCTGCTAAGAGTTGGAATCCTTTCATGATTCCATATGGTTACCTAACCTCATGCCTATTCCATGGGCATACTCTTATCATAACAATATGATCATGCCTGTATTGCTCTGTTAAGAGTTGGAATCCTTTCATGATTCCATATGGTTGCCCAACCTCATGCCTATTCCATGGGCATACTCTTATAATAACAATATGATCATGCCCGTATTGCTCTACTAAGAGTTGGAATCCTTTCATGATTCCATATGGTTGCCCAAACTCATGCCTATTCTATGGGCATACTCTTATCATAACAATATGATCATGCCCGTATTGCTCTACTAAGAGTTGGAATCCTCTCATGATTCTATATGGTTACACAACCTCATGCCAATTCCATCGGCATTCGCTTATCATTGCAATATGGTAGGATGAAATACTGTCGGATTTTTGCATAATCCTTCATATGATCGGGCAACGATCAAACCCTTTTGCTTGCCTTATTGAGAGAATCGCACCTCAAGTTTCCAGTGTAACTCCGGGTTAGTATCCTTACCTAGGACAGGAGAACTTGAATTTACCAATTCTCGTGGAGGTATAAGGTTGGAAGGGAGTGCTGCTGCATGCTACGTGTTCGCTAACCCTTTTCGTGTTTCCTGTCAAACACGCATACACGCATACTCATGCAATCTACTAACGCATTTCCTTTCACAGCCATAACGCTAGATGTTTCCTAGCATAGGACACACATACATCCTACGTGACGCATTGCATGCATACACGCATATGCATGCTAACCCGCTTTGTTGCAGCCATAACATTGCATATTTCCTAGCATAGGTCACGCATACATTCTACGTGTCGCATCACGTGCATCATACCCAACCGCATGTGCATACCCATACATCCATGCTAACCTTCCTCTGCCATGTACAGAACCATGTCTGACTCACAGAACGCCCGCAACGTCGCATCTTCATCTGATCCTGCTGCTTTAACAATGGATGAAGCTACCACTGCTGCAATTTAGAAGCTCATTGACCAGTCTGTGGCCAAGCTTCTGAATGATGATTTCAAGAATCTTCTGCAACAACAGATCCGGGAGGCTCTTACTCCTGCTGAGTTCATCACCCCGTCAGCTCCGATCAAGGAAAACGGGAAAGGTGTTAACTTGTATGACCTTGAGATAGATGACGACGTCTCATTCCATATGCATGATGTCTGGAAGGCTGAAACTACTATCCTGGAACAGAAGATAGAGCAGCTTCAGACTATCATGAAGATGAAGGGCATGGGGACTGACCTGGACTTTGATGAGTTCTCTGTCCGCGCAATCAAGGGACTGCCTGCCAAATTCAAGCTCCCTGATGTTCCTAAGTACAACAGAGCTGGGGACCCGAAGAACCATCTGAAGACTTACACTATGCTGATGAGTACTACTGACTTGTTAGACAATCAGATTGTGAGGCTCTTCTTCATCTCACTGGAGGGACTAGCGCTAGCCTAGTATCACAGTCTCAACAAGGCAACCACGGCCGAGTGGAAGCCTCTTTATACTGCCTTTTGTAAACAGTATGGGTTTAAGGCCCGATTTGATGTAACCCTAATGGACCTGGAAATGGTCAAGCAAAAGGCCAATGAATCTTTTATGGATTACTTCAGTCACTGGATGGATAAAGCTGCATTAGTCCGATAGAAGCCATCTGAATCAGACATGATCAACAAACTTATCATGGGGTCACTGCCACTCTACCAGGATAGGCTGAAATATCAGACGTTCTACACCTTCGAGGACATATACTCAGTGGGACAACGCATTGAGCAGACTGAGTGTAAGAAAAAGGAGCTCTCCTTTCCCAAACCTAAAACCGTAACTTATACGCCACCACAACCAAAACCTCACTACACCAACGCCCTGCAGATACCAAAAATCCATGCTGTGCAAACACCAAACCCTATACTCCGGAACCCTACGCCAGCCCGGAAATTCTCTGATCTTGGAATGCCACTTTCCAAGGTTTTCAGCCGCCTTCTCAAAGCCAAACTCATCAAACCGCTTGAACCAAACTTAAAAACACCGCCTCCACCTACAGTAGACACCAAAACCTACTGCCATTATCACCAGCACCATGGTCATAACACTGATGACTACTGCTCCCTCAAACTATTCATCCAAAATCTCATTGACTCAGGTGAGATTGAGGACCCTAAGAAATCCAAACCGTCTACCAAGATGAACCCACTACCAAACTACCACAAAGCCAACCGCACCTACACCATCCAATCAGGGTTGCCTGAATCCCTGATCCTGAGCTCCTTCTCTTCTCTCAGCAAAAAGAGGAATGCTCCAAAGCCTACTATTACTTTCCACCCAGGCGGTGGATTTGACCTGGTTTTATCTCCTATCAGCAAAAAGGAGAACGCTCAGCTACCTACCATTACCCTTCGCTCTGAGGGAGGATTTGATATCGGTACCATCGACATATGGTACGAGAGCTCTGAGGATGAGTTTACAGCTACTCAGGGTTCCACTAAGTCTGACTCGTCACAAGATCAGGTTTTTGATAAGGGTAAGGCTATTGAGACCCATAAAGTAGCTAGGTCGGTACCAAAGCAACCCAAGCAGCAGAAAGGGTTAGGTGCCAACAAGATGTCTTCACGGGTTCGTAACATGACCCGCAGTGGCAAGGTATTCTCTCCTCCCGACCTTGGGAAGAAGCCGACCGAGGCTAGGCCTAATAGGGATCAAGCTGGTCCAAGCAATGTTCTAGCTCCAGTACCAACTGATCAGGTTGCTCAGCCTAACAATGTTATCGTCAAGTAACTAAAGAAGATGCAAGCTAACATCAGCATCTGGGACTTGGTGCTATCCTCCCAGCAGCATCGACGGGCTATCGTCGAAGCACTTTCTAGTATGAGGATTTCTCTCTCTACTTCCACCTTCAGCATGAAGAGCCAACTGGTCAACCGGGAGCTACCCTCCAGTATGATTACCTTCTCTGATGCGGATTTACCGGCCGAGGGGATCCGCCACAATAAGGCACTCTTCATAAGGGTAAACATTATGAACTTCACCACCCCCTACGTCATGGTGGATGATGGTTCTGGCATCAATGTCTGCCCACTCAAAGTGCTTCCCAAGCTTGGGATACAACTTTCAGATCTCAAGCCCTGCAAGACTATCATCAGGGCTTATGATGAGTCTAAAAGGGAGGTCACTGGTACCTTCATAGCCACTGTCACTATCGGGCTGATCAAATCAGTGGTGGAGTTCACTGTTCTGGACATCCCGGTGTCTTTTGCGTTGCTTCTGGGCCGACCATGGTTCCATCCACTGGGAGGTGTACCGTCCACCCTACACCAGAAGATTAAGTTTCTATACAGTGAAGGTATGGTTACCATCACTACTGATGACGAGGTTGCTTTAGCCTGCATTAGGGAGGACATTCCTCTCATGACTGGTTTCCAGATTGTTGCTATTGGAGAACTAAAGAACTACTCATATCAACCGAGTCCCGCTGTGGAGAAGATGATGCAACTGATGCATTATACACCTGGCACGGGTTTGGGCTTATATCAGCAAGGTCCGGTCGAATTTGACATTCCTACAGCCATGTGGGAAGAAAGATATTGCATCGGGTTTGATCCCTACACTTCAGACAAATCAGAGCAGCGCAAGAAAGTTCTCTTTATCCAGGGAGAGACTCAGCATGACCATGCACCTGAGTTGCCTAATTCAGAAGAATTCTACGAGCAACAGTTCACCATCTTTAGCGATGTGTATGACCTGTCAGCCCTGACAGTACCTGGAAAGACTACTACCACTGTCACCATTGACCCTGATGATGCTTTCCAGATCTTTGGTGATGTTGCTGATTTCACCACTGGCCGCCTGGAGCTAGAGTTCACTACAGTCGTTGCACTGGGATCCAAGCTACAGAACTTGGATGTTGAAGACCTGCTGCTGCCTAAGGTCTACGAGGATATCACCACACTGGTGGAGAGCACCCTTGAAGAGCTTGTATATGAGGACACTGATGTCCCTATTTCTGTACTTTTTAATGATGATGTAATCCCTACTAAATGCAATAAAAAGCAACTTTGCTTATGTTTGTGACTTGTATTCTGATGGCATTGTGCATGAACATGAGCATTACATGAGCATTTTTGACATTAACGCATCTTGCATCGAAAATGTTAACATTAACACAGATGACAAGCCATATCTCCTCCAGATTGCATCAGACTTGACCTCTGAAGAGAGAATAGAATTAATCAGCACACTGAAAAAGCATATAAAAGCCTTTGCTCTAGGCTATGAAGACATGCCGGGTGTCAACAGATCCATCGCAGAACACAGAATCCCTACCAAGCCGGGGTTCAAGCCAGTCAAGCAGAAGTTACGGTGCCTCCGACCAGAATGGGCACAAAAAGTCAAGGAAGATGTCCAGAAGCAGTTAGATGCCAAGTTCTTTGAGGTGGTTGACTATCCAGAATGGTTGGCCAATGTGGTTCCAGTTCCCAAGAAAGACGGCAGGGTCAGAGTCTACGTAGACTACAGGGATCTGAACAAGGCATGTCCAAAGGATGACTTTCCTTTACCTCACATTGACGTGCTAGTTGATAGCGCAACCGCTAGCGCTATGTATTCATTTACTGATGGATTCTCTGGGTACAATCAGATCCTAATGGCAGTTACAGACAAGGTGAAGACAGCTTTCATCACCGAATGGGGGACCTATTGCTATAAGGTTATGCCCTTTGGTTTAAAGAATGCAGGTGCAACCTATCAGAGAGCCGCAACAACGCTGTTGCATGATTTGATCCACAAAGAGGTCAAAGTCTACGTGGATGACATGATGGTGAAGTCTCCTACCAGAGGAGAACATATTGTCACACTTGAGAAATTTCTCACACGCGTTGAGAAATATGGGCTTAGGCTAAATCCAAAGAAGTGCACTTTCGGGGTGACATCCGGCAAGCTGTTGGGTCACATAGTCAGTCAGAGGGGTATCGAAGTGGATCCTGACAAGGCAAAGTCAATCATCGAGATGCCTATTCCCAGAACAGAGACAAAAGTTAGGGGATTTTTGGGACAGCTCCAGTACATTAGCAGATTCATCGCCAAGCTCACTACCATGTGTGAGCCCATCTTCAAGCTTTTGAGGAAGAACCAGCCTATGGTTTGGGATGAGAACTGCCAGTTCACTTTCGAGAGGGTGAAGCATTATCTCTCTAACCCGCCGATCCTGCAGCCACCTCGGCCGGGGAAACCATTATTGCTCTATCTAGCCTTAGAAGAGCAGTCAGTGGGTGCTATGATTGCTAAGGAGAATGACGCTGGGGTAGAACACGTTGTCTACTACTTGAGCAAGAAGCTACTGTCGACAGAGTGCAAGTACAGTACTGTGGAGAAGCTCTGCATGGCTATGGTCTGGGTCACCAAGAAGCTCAGACATTACTTCCAATCCTATTAGATACAGGCAATCTCAGAGGTTGACCCTATGAAGTATCTATATACTGCTCCTTCGCTAGTAGGGAAAATCTCCAGGTGGCTGATCCTGTTGTCAGAGTTTGATGTGCAGTATGTCACCACCAAAGTGATCAAAGGCAGAGCAATTGCCAAATTCTTAGCATCCAGACCGATGGATGACTCTGAGACTTTTGAACTGGATTTCCCAGATGAGCACTTGGGGGAAGTTGACATCCAGAAATGGCAGTTACACTTCGATGGTGCAGTCAACAAAAGAGGTATAGGCATAAGAGTTGTACTAATCACTCTTGAAGGTGAGTTGCTTATGCTTTCAAAGCGGCTAGACTTCTCTGTCATCAACAATATGGTTGAGTATGAGGCATGTCTCTTCGGGCTAGAAGCATTGTTGATGGTTAATGCCCAGGATGTACAGATATTTGGTGATTTGATGCTGGTCATTCACCAATCCACGGCCGAGTGGGAAGTCAAAGAAGAAAGGCTCAAGCCTTACGCCGAATACATGAAGCTCATGGTCCACAATTTTAGCTCCTATCAATTTATTCACATACCACGTGAAGAAAATCAGATGGCTAATCCTTTAGCTACACTAGCTTCGGTCTGTGAGCAACTGCAGAGTCAGATTCAGCCTGTATTTATCGAGCAGTCGAAGATCCCTTACTATTTTGGGGAACGGGTTATGGCGCTAGACCAACCAGGAGAAGTCCCATGGTATACTGATATCATGAACTTTCTGAAGACTGGAACTTATCCAGAGGAAGCCAACAGAACTGATAAGCTAGCTCTACGCAGAATAGCAGCCAACTTTACCTGGCACCAGGGTGTTCTTTACAGAAGAACTGCAGACGACCTACAACTTCGATGCATATCAGGAAAGGAGATTGAATCAGTCATGGAGACAGTACACGCTGGAGTATGTGGACTTCACATGAATGGATTCTCGCTCTACAGGAAAATCCTACGCCAAGGATATTTCTGGCTTACTATAGAGACTGATTGCATACAGTTTGTCTGAAGATGCCATGAATACCAGATTCACGGTGATCTAAGCCACTTGCCGCCGATTGAATTACAGAATTTGACAACGCCTTGGCCATTCTCAGCATGGAGAATTGACATTATGGGTGAGATTCATCCGAACACATCTAATGGGCATTGATACATACTGGTAGTCATTGATTACTTCTCAAAATGGGTGGAGGCAGAATCCTATGGTAAACTGGGGGCAAGGCAGGTTGCTAGGTTTATAGAGAAGAATATCATATGCCGATATGGGGTGCCGCACCACCTGGTGTCAGACAATGGAGTACAGTTCCAGGCCCAAGTTGCAGACTTGCTGGAAAAATATGGGATTGAGCATCACCGATCCTCTCCTTATCGCCCTCAAGCTAATGGGGCAGTCGAAGCAGCTAATAAGACCATCAAGCGCATTTTGGCCAAGACACTACAGGCTTATAGAAACTGGCATGAACAGCTGCCCTTTGCTTTATGGGGTTACAGAACCACCATAAGGAGTCCCACGGGTGCTACCCCCTACTCTCTGGTTTATGGGACAGAAGCCGTATTGCCAATTGAAGTGGAGCTGAAATCACTTTGGGTCATTCTGGAATCGCAATTACCAGAAGCTGACTGGAAAAGGGCCAGGTATGAACAGCTAGTCACTATCAATGAGAAATGGCTCAAGTCTCTCTATCACCTACAGCTTTACAAAAAGCGCATGGCCAATGCATTCAACAAGAAGGTCAAACCTGTAGCCTTACAGGAAGGTGATTTAGTCCTGAAACAAGTCAGACTGGCTATTTGGGACCCTCACGGGAAATTCAGGCCTAATTGGGAAGGCCCATTTTTGGTAAAGAAGATCCTATCCAAAGGCGCTGTTCATATTTCAGATTTGGAGGGCAATGAATTCTCAGAACCAGTCAACCTTGACCGGCTGAAGAAGTATTTTGTCTAGAGCAAAGGGCAAAATAAATAGCAAAATAAAATAAAGCCTGGTGAGCTAAAAACCTGCACAGGTGGCTCATGCAAAAATTAAGGTGAAAGAAAATTCGCTCGATGAATTGAAATTCCACTCGGACAATTCATGCAAAAGTTAGAGCTCTTGAGAGGCAAAAGGAGAGCGTCAAAATAATTGATCAGAAAATCTCATACGAAGACTGGTCAATAACAGAGGTTGAGTCTGATGCACGTCTGGAACTTCTATGTTAATCTTAACATTTTACATGCAAAATGTTTTAATTTCATTAATGCAAATGAAGCACATGTTTACAAACTTAGCCATAAGCAATACTCGTTTCAAACACGAAGTGCTATATTACATGCTATGTTGTTGCTTAACAATGCATTGTAAAGTATAGGACTCAGGTGTGGCGCATCACCCACAGCTTGTACTCTTCATCTGTGGCGAACCCAGCTCCGGGGATCTCCACCAGCACTATCTGACGGTGAGGCCAAGTTCTCTCCACATGCTCTACAAAGCGAGACACCAACCTGCCTCCCTCAAATTCAGTTAGCTGAGGTATGGTCTGTCGCTGACCATATTGACGATAGATCCTGGCAGGACTGTAGTGCGTGCAACGCCTGAATCCCGGCAGTGGGATATAATCAATGTAAGTCATCACAGTTACATGCTATATACGCCACCAAGGACAGCTCCACCTGATCTCGCTCTCGGGTTGGGTCCCTATCCATTCCATCCAGCCTTGGAAGGTCATTGTCTTTACCTCACTGAAGGCATAGCCCCGACGCATGTGGCTATGAGGTACGTACCTCTGGAAATCTCCTGCTGGCGGTGCCAAGATTCCAAGCTTCTCTTGAAGCCAGATCTGTGACAAAAATAGAACAAAAAGAAAATAAAATAAAGCTCGCTGAGTTGAAAACCTTGCAAAAGGCTGCTCAAGCAAAAGTAAGAGCGACCCGTTGAGTTGAAAACCCAAGGGGGCAACTCAGGCAAAAATTAGGGTCTAAAACAAAAGCAGAAGCCCGATGAGCCGAAAACCTTACAAAAGGTGACTCATGCAAAAGCTAGGGCAAAAATGTAAAATCCTCTAAGTTGAAAACCTGTAAAGGCAGCTTAGAATTCTCACCTGTAACAGAAGCAGGCTACCACTGAAGCGCTCAGACTGTCCTCGCTTCATCCTGTCCAAGCCGATGATCGTCTCTCCTACGATCATGGGAAAAGGGTTCTTACCTTGCATTATCTGGTCTATCATAAGCCCAATCAGCACATCTCCGTGACCGAGCGGATTGATGAATAGGAACTAAGCCAACAGTCCAAATCCAGCTACCCTCAGCCATGAAGGGTCTTCCACAGATTTCTGACCGCACAGTCGGAAAAGGGCAACTAGATCTACAGAGCCTTCTGAAGATAAGAGAGTGCTCACCTCCCGTGGGCTAGCATTAAAAGCCCCGATCAAATAGGAGAACGCATCTTCAATAGGTGCTGGTACTGTTAGCATCACAGTCATGCTACACGCAACCCCGAGGATGGCAACAAACTCCTCATACATCGGACACAGTTCCACGTGCCTGAACCGGAATACGTGGACCGCTGGATCCCAGAATTGCACAACTGCGTGCAAGAAAACATTTTTAATTGAGACTTGCTGAAAAGTTCTCAAGTATTAAAGCCCGATCTCGCTCAGTCAGTTCCATTCATCATTTCCCCAACGACGGGAAAGAATGCGCAAAGCAGACAGTGATTGCTGGGTTATTTTGTAGTTAATTTCTGCAAAGAGATATAGATGAGTTATGTTATGCAAATAAACATACGAGCACAGTGTATTTATAAAGCAACAAGCAGCATTGGATTCCATTACCAAATCAAAAATACACAGTGCAAACTCATGATTGTTCATACAGTTGGTACGCAACAGCCCTAGCGTACTAGGCACGCAACTGCCAGTCTGTAATGCATCATCTTATTCTACTACAGAAGTTACAGAATTCTGACATCATGCATATGAGAGTCTGACGTCGCATCGTCTCTACGCATCATCCTTCCCAGGATAATTATTCTCAGGACTGGGGGCATCCAGGAGCTCGATATGGTAGTACAACAGATGCACTGTCAACCAAGCAACCTCGCATTCCACCTGCTCTGTCATCTGAGCCTAGCAACCCTGCTACTCTCGCTTCAACGGCCCACTCATCCACAAACATGAGCATATAGGCATATAAGGCATGCATCCATGCATTTTTATGCACTCGCATTTATAACAGGTACTCACCATAAATACGCAATATACATCATGGAACGCGTGCCATATATAGCAATTATTGCTAACATGCACCTAGCACTATGGGAGTCTACTAATGTGTGCCACCCCTATCAGAATACCCATGAAAAATTAGGCGTATGCTGAAAATTTCATAATTTTTGGAGGTCGTTTGCCTACCCGATTGCAACTTTCATGACCCACAGCATCTGGAAGATCGGCAAAATCAGTCAGAATGCAGCAGACTGATACTCAAAAATTCAGGTATTTATCCTGGACTATTTCAATACCAATTTCACTGACAAATTGTTTTCCTATGTCTGGTAAAGACAGGGAATTGATCCAGCAGGCGATCAAAAATAGTCAAACTATTGACTTCTAGTCAAACCATTGACCAGACAGTGTTGCATTCCAACAGAGGGTCCCAAATGCATATTCTGGAGACAGACAACACCTAATTGATGGCGTGAGAACAAGATCTGACGGTTGATCACCCGGACCCAGCAGTAGGTCAATTTTGGTTCCACTATTGAACCACCCGATCCAGCAGAGATCGCAGAGTCAAGCCCTTGACAATTAAACCCTATCGCATAGGCATCTGAATGCGCATTTCAGGTGAATTACTCGTAAAAAGCCATTGGTCTTGCAGTGACCACCAATCAGCGCTGATTGGAATTGCCTGAACTCCGGGCCCTCAGAAGTGAAGCTGAGGTACTTATACTGGTCAAAACCGTCGAACAGAAATGTCAGAGACCCAACAGAGGATCCTGAACATCGTTTCCAGAGATATCTGACATTTATTAATGGCGCGAGAATAGACCCAGCAGTTGGTCAATAGGGTCCAGCAGTCGGCCCAATGATCCAGCAGTGATCACAAAATCAAGCTTTTGGTTTCAAAAGTCCTAACGCATAGGCATCTGGATGTTGCCATCCAGATGATTCACTCGCGGCGTTGCCATCAGTCCCATTGAGGGACAGCAGATCAGCCTTGATCATCCAGCCCGAGCACCGGGCTCCCAGTAGCAGTACTGAAGACATCAGATCAGCATTGGTCTTTCAGCCCGAGCACCGGGCTCCCAGTGACAGAATTGGGATCCAAGCCTCAACACGAGCACCTCTGTGAGTCAGGTACGCTTCCTACTCCTCAAAAAAAGTCACGTTATGATCAGATCACATTTTAACGGCTAACGCGTGTATAGCCTTAAAATGATTCTGATTAGGGGGCAAACTGTTGACCCTGACTTTTCACCCACGTGTAATTTAGGATTTTTGCTGATTCGGTTAGGATTTAGTCCCCGATATCGATCCCATTTATGCGTATAGGCCTTTGTGCCTTATTCTGTGTGTTCTGGTGTGTAGATCATTTCAGAATTAGTAGGGCCCACCATGGCGCCTGGTGGGACCCACCGCATATTTTGAGTGTTCTGTACGCATGGAACACCCTTCCCTGTTGCCTACGTAAGGCAAATTGCTTGAAATGTAAAATGTTGCATTTTTGGTCTTAGGTTACTATTCACTATGAATAGTATGCCAGCGGGGCCCGCATCCCCCAATAACCTATTCCGTGTATTCTGTAAACTACAGAATACCATTCCCAGTTGCTTTACACGAGGCATAATGCATTGGTATCGTAAATGCCACTTTCTGGGCTCACTACGCTGTGGGACCCACTTAGCAACAGCGGGGCTCGCAGCCCCTATTGCCCATTCTTTGTATTCTGTACTTACTGAATACATTTCCCAGTTACCTTACGCAAGGCACAATGCTTGGCATCGCATATGCCACTTTCTGGGCCCACTACGCTATGGGGCCCACTTAGTAGTAGCGGGGCCCACTGCCCCTAATTCCCATTCTGTGTATTCTGTGCTTACAGAATACATTTCACACTTGCCTACGCATAGTGGGATATACTAAATGTAAAATATTGCATTTTAGGCCTAGGTTACTATTCATGGTGAATAGTATATAGGCAGGGCCCGCTTCCCCAATTAGCTAATTCTATGTATTTTGTACTTACAAAATACATTCCGCTATTGCCTTACGCAAGACACTTCTCATGGCATCGTAAATGTCACATTTGTAGGATTCACTACGTTAGTGGGGCCCACTAGACACTAGTGGGACCCACTTCCCACTATTACTCGTTTTAAGGTATTCTATATGCATAGAATACGCCATATTCGTTGCCTCACTTGAGGCAATACACTTGGTATGCTATTTACCACTTTCTGGGCCCATTTGCTATGTGGGGCCCATGGAGAGTACTATTCACCATGAATAGTCCCAGGTGGGCCCATCGCCCGAAATCACCAATCTAGGTGTTCTTGACACGTAGAACACATTTCCGCTAGTGCCTACGCAAGGCACCACCCACGGCATCCCGTATGCCACTTTTCGCCCTTAATGGGCCTACTAGGTCCAATTTGGGCCCATTAGCCAAAACTCGGTGTTCGGGACCGAATTTGGCAAAACTTATAACTGCAAAGTGACTCGAAATCTCGTTTGCATCTACTTTGACCTATGGCGTGCATCCCGTTTCACTGGTACGGACCGGCACGCATAGCCGTATGCATAACACTACAAAGTTTCTCAAAATGCCAAATAATGTCTATTGGACATGGGGCGCACATCCCATTCCATTTGTATAGACCGACGCACGTAACCCTACGCATAGCACTATGTGTATTACCTTTTCGGCAAAATGGCGTATGGCTACGGCCATTTCGGGATAGAATTAGGAAAAACTTTCTTCTACAAAGTTGTTCCTCACGTCGAATAACACTTGTACGCTTCATGGTGCATCCCAGAAAGCAAGCATAAGTGGGCCCTACTGAAGGATTTCCAAACTATATGCGCGCGCATATAGCCCTATGTACGCCACACATGAGCTACATGTGGCGCACATAGATGTACATGTGGCGCACATGTACACAAATACGGCCCGAAAATTACAAAACTGCCACTCAAAAATTTCTTCTATAAATATGGAGCTCGGGCATCAGAAAATGGATCCCGAAATTTGCTCTGAGAGCAGGGAAACCTCTGCCAAAATACTCCGACAATTAATTAAACACTTAATTAATTAATTTCTTAGGATTTAGAGACCTAAATTGCTTAGTTAGGGTCCCCAAACATTCCTGGAGTGAAGATCTACGAAGAAAAGCCCCTGCTACAAGGTAATTTCTTCTATTTATCTTCAATTTCTTGATTTTCCTCCATTTTTCTGGGTTTTTTTGGGTCTATATGCTGCGCATATAGACCTATGTGCGCCACATGTAGCACATGTGTGGCGCACATAGGCCTATATACTGCGCATATAGGCCTCGGTTTTTCAAACCAAACACGTTTTAACCCCGGTTTTCACCGGTTTTCTTCCCGATTTGGCTATTTTAGGGCCATTTAAGGCTTCCCTGTGCCTTAGGTGTCCTGGATCTGCCAAAAACCGGCCAGATTTTAAATGATTTTTGCTTAAAAATTATTTTGGATGCAAATCCTTGTGCCAAAATCAGATTTTGGGTCTGATCTACCTAGATCGGGGCCAGATCTAGGTTTCTGGAAAATTAATTTTTGGTTTTCTTTCAGTTTTTAAGGCTATGTGCGCCACACATGGCTCTATGTGTGCCACATGTCCCTCATGTGTGGCACACATAGATCTATGTGCTGTGCACATAGATCTCAGTTTTTGCAGAAAACCCTATTTCGACCCGAACCGCTTTCAAAATGTTTCGGTTTTGAATTTTCCAGTGACTCCAATAGCTAGATCATGTGATTGGGGTTATGGATCTATCATAAATCACTCAGGTCTACTTGATTTTGGCTGTGAAATCAATTATTTTAATTAATTGCTCAATTAATTGTTTGGTTCATCAAACCGGAGGCTGAAATGAGGTCAAAATGAGGTACTGTCTTCATTAAACTTGCGTATTTTGGTCTGTTCTTTAATTCTG
>CANYBF013062831.1:0-17994 GCA_948192965.1 Dalechampia spathulata | reverse complement strand
TATATATATATATATATATATATATATATATATATATATATATATATATATATATATATATATATATATATATATAATTTGGACAAGTAGTGGATTAAATAAATCACCTTCAAGGATTGGAGTTAATCCTTAAAAATTTTTATATACCGAATACATTGGCAAGAACTCAGGTTGATTTACAATCACCTAATGCAAGGATTGTTTATTTACTCAATAAGAAAAATCATTAAGCATATGGGACAAGAATAGCCACTTAAACTAAAGTTAGTGTGTTTGGCTCCTTAAGTTGATAAAATAGGAATATTTATCTAATGTCCCAAAGAAATCCAGAAGGTACATCTTAGTCAAAGAACTTATAACTTTCCAAAGGAAAATTGAAAGAGTTTTAACAGTGGAAAGGGTTGAAGGAAGAACTATCATGTGTGTGTAATCAAATCTTCTATCTAAGGTAAGTAAATAATATCTGGAATATGAAATCCTACCTCACGCTAAAGTGAACTACACTTAGATACTTAAAGTACAATACTACTGAGAATAGTTATTTATGCATAGCTAAGTTCTAGCTAAGACATGGATTTTATACAAGCATATGGTGAATTAAATGATGATTATTAATGCATGAATATATTGATTTGCCTCAATTAATGGATGTAAACAATAGCATTGTGTAGCTGGAATGATCTATAAAATTTATATATTTGCTTGTCTTTACATTTTTTATTCATATTTTTACCTAAAAACTCAGTTTATTACTTTCTAGGAAGCTATATGTTGTGCATGTCCACCAATATGTTGTGTACATAGTAGTTTTCTAGGCTATGTGTTGCACACATAGTTTCCAATTTTTCACAGATTTATGATTTTTCACTCATTTTCACTTGTTTTCAATTATAATCAATGTCTTCAGTAACATTTGAGATTTCACAATAATCCAAATGATTTGAATTCGTTAAAAATCATTCTCATTTGATTAATTTTGGTTTCAAAATTGATTTTCAAGTTAAAATACCATTTTTAATTTGATTTAAATTATGTTTGATATGATTGAGTTTAAATTAGACGTTGATTTATTTCTAATTGAGTTTCCATGATATTGGAATCTTCTAATTTTGATTCTCATTATCATTTTATTGATTTTTGCATAAAAATTAATTAATTTTGCATAATTCTTCAATTTAATGTCATTTAATTGTGTTTTATTATCACTTGACATGATTACACCTAATTTAAACATTGACTTATTCTCGAGTGATGTTTATATTTTATTCCCCTAACATGTATGTTTAACCTTATTCATCATGTATTCCCTTATCTCTTCTTTCCCTTTCTGCAGGTCATTATTCTTTATACTTTATTTGTTGTCATGCTTATATTATATGTTATGATGCTATATCTACTTTACTTATTGTCATGCGATGTTATGTGCTATATTCATGCGTATGAATGTCCATATATCTACATAGGCCAATTAATAGGTTAAGATGGTAACATTGAACTTAAAACTCTACAAGAACATATCATCACCACTTGAACCTATCTCTAAAAGGTTTAATTTAACACTCATGCTATAGGTTAATTGAACTAAATTATAGAATCATCCGATGGTGACTCCATCTTACAACCTTTAGTGGGTTTGTATCATTTCTCAAGGGAGCCCCCTCGAGAAGACTGTCCTTTTGCTTCAAGCAGGCTCCTGATATTGTTTGTCAAAGCCTCACTCTAGATTATGGTGAAAGCCCTACCATCACTAATAAAGTTATTACTCACTTATATATTTATACATTTATACAACTTATATTACATTAGTTTTTTATTATATTATTTGTACAATATAAAAATTAATGTAATATAGTCATTGATATGTATGCAATCGAATATATTTAAATTAATGCTTTATTAAATATATATAAATTTTTTATATATTTACTATTACATTTATTCATCATAATTACATACAATCATTCTATTAAAAAATAAATAAGTTATTAATATATTCATGAAAATCATGTCATGTAACAATTAAAGTAAATCATATTAAATAAAATATTATACTATTAAAGTATTCAAATTTGAGATAAATTTAGACATCATAAATGAAGAATTAGGTACCATAATCAAAAATTAAAATTTAAAATATTAAAATTTGGGATGCAAAATTAAACATCAACTATAATGTTTTAATTATATTATATTATATTTATAATATATTATCTAACTATTATAATATAATGATGATTGTATTGTAATTTTAATTAAATTACATAATAAAGTATACTATACTTTAATATATCTTGTCAAGTATAAACTTAATATTTATCGAGCAACTAATTTGATTTAAAGAACTCTGATAAGAATTGAATTGACTCTGATGAGTGAAAATTAACCTAATATATATAAAAATTAATGTAGGTCAAACATTGTTATTAAAATAAGTTAGGTTTTCTTTACTAATGAGTTGGTAATATTAGTGATAAAATGACATCCTTTCTTCCTATTAATTATTGGAAAATGTAAGAAACTTACAACAAAATCCTAATATATGGAAAGGATAAACATAAAAACAATCAAAATATTAGGAGATCAAAACTCGAATAGCTTTGATTGATATATGAAGTTTATGTATTATAAAATATAGTAAACATTATATATTTAATTATAATATTTGAATAATTATAAAAAAAATGTGTGTAAATATTAGTGATCTTGGGTATAGTTTGAAAAAGATATGTAGAATTAAACTGACCAGATTTATTTAGTTGTTTGTTTATTTATCTTTGCAAAATAGAAAGGGAGTTGTTTTTCTTATTGAAAGTAAATACAGGGATAATATAAATGAGGCTAAGTTCAGACAAATCATCATCTCATCATCACTGTTTCTTTCTTTCTTTTTTTTTTTTTTGATAATCCAGGTTGGAACCTATGACCCAACCCCCAAGGACCATAGGCGGGTAAATCCGGGTCTGATCTCAGTCAACAAGTGCGAGTATTGGCTCCCGGCGCAAAGTCCAGCAGGACTTACAAACCTTGTTGCTCCTCCCCTCCCCTAGGGACTTACAAACCAAGTTGCTCCCTCCACCACTCGAACCCGCAACCTAGTACCATCCGTTCCAAGCCCTTACCGCTGAGCTACCCCGTGGGGGTATCATCATTGTTATTGATTCTTAATTAGTATTGTAGTTACTGTTCCACTGCCTCTCATAAATCAATAAATCTAAAATATCAAATAAACTTTAAAATAAGTCATAAATAAACAAGAAAACATCAAATATTTATTTTTAAAGTTTAATATTTTATTTGTTGATATTTTTACTGTAAAATTTTAGAATCTACATATGATTTGATAAGCAAAAAGTCCGAAGAAAAGTTTGTATATATTCTCTTATGATAAATGATTATTTAAAGTTGTTTTTGTTTTAATTCATGATCAAGTAAATCGGTATATAATTAATTTAATATATTAAATTTAAATTAGATATAAAATATAATTGTTATCTTTGAGATTTAAAAAATTCATACCGATACTTTTTATCATATTAATTTTTTAAAAAATTATTATTAAAGTTGAATTATTAATTGTCAATAGGATGAAAGTTCTTAACAAAAAGAAACAAAATTTCCGCTGTCCGCACCCGGACTATCAGAATTTTTCAGAAGGGTACAGCTGTGCTGCAACGGATAATGTTTATGGGCCTACGGCCCAACTTCCATAAATTATGAGCCTATATATTCAAAATCTAATGAAAATTTTTTTATATAATATATTCATAAATATCTAAATAATTAATTATATATTAACTAATATATTATTAAATACATGAATCATTATATTTTTCAATATAATTACATTACAATAATTTTATTAATATACAAATAATTAATTATTTCAATATAATTTATTAATTATATTTCAATTGATATTACACTTTATTATTACAATATTATAACAATAATATAATGATAAATACATTACAATATAATATAATACAATAATGATAAATTTATTATATTATAATACATTTAATTTTATTCACATCCTAAGAAACTCATTATTTGTGAATAAATATTAATTGCTTCAAAACTTATTTTCATATGATCAAATTATCAAAACATTATTTTAATTATAACTTAACAGAAAACTAGAATCTAATCCTTTCAACCCATGCTTTGGTTCAAGATTAAAAGGATTAACATGGGTATCGGCACTTCCTATGGAAGAATTATGTCCGAGTGGATATTCGGAGATCCGTTGTATCCCCGAGAGTGTTTGATGGGCGTTTGACATTAGCGAAGTTATGATACTACTTACAAATATGGACAATTTATTCCCAATAAAAGAGGAAAACAAACTAAACACAAATAAAATAGGTTCATCCCTTGGGTAACATGTTTAAGTGTTTATTTTTTTTCTATAGTTTTGATGCAACTGTCTTTTCTTCACCTCAACATGTTTACAAAGATGCATCAGAAACAAAACACAAAATGGAAATGCAAGTAAATTCTCCGAGTAAACTGAAAGGCATCCATGATTTCTTGCTTTGAACTACAACTACCATACAACCTTGAATGCTTTTCATGAAGAAAATAATTACGAAGAAAACAATCACCTAATAATCTGCCTATGTATTTGAGAGTTTCAAAGCCTCCCTAAATCCAAAGCTGAAACTATTTTCCAGGCCCTTCCTACCAGGACCTCCAACATTCCCTTTCAGCATCATTGCTACGAACTCATTGTAGTCTATGAGCCCATCCTGCAAAAATGTCATGGAAAGATTAGACTGACTTGGTGACAACATACATTATTGAGCCTGCAAGCGCCTAGAAACCATGATATACAAAAATTGCAAGAGAATTTGAACTTAATTTTCTTCAGCGATTCTAAAATGCACAATCAATGTACCAAATGCAAAACAGCGAGCAGAAATGAATTTCAACAGCATGTATGGAGCATGTTTAAAACATCTGTGTTTTATTTAGGTAGTGTTTGGTTCAAATTACTTCCATAACTTTTGAAATGCATTTGTAAATCTTAAGCACTTGTGTTTGATTTAAATGAATTTTAAAAGTTCATATATTAAGACTATATGAGAGAATTCATTTGCACATGAAAATGAACCAAACAATGCATTTAAGTTATTGATCCTAGATTCAAGTACTTCTAAATCTAAGATGTCTTATCCATAGGAAACGAAGACGCATCTTTTACAAGTAATCAAGTCCTTATCCCTTTGATTTAACGGTGGTCACGGAATTCCATACTCATGCAACGCACGGGCATGCTAACCAATAAAATGGTTAACAACGACAAAAAAAAATTCCAAAATGAGTATATTGGCTACGCCAAGGGTGTGTTTAAACCATCACTTTTTGGGTAAAATGACTTATCTATGTAGTTGCTCAAGGTTTGTATTTTAGCATATCTCAAAGTTTTTTAAAATTTTTTTTTATTTTATTAATAACTTTGATAACCAAAAGAATTAAATATCCTTGACCACATTCATAGGGATGAACATTAGGATGCTATTATCATATTAGGTTTTCGCTTATTAGATAGATAGGAATTTTATCAACATCGCAACCCTACTTGTGTATGGTTTTACAATATCACATAGATAGAGGGAATGAATGTATTCTTTTTACCTTTATTGTGTATATGAACTCTTAAGAGTTGATAACATCTTTCCTCAAAGGGAAAATACAACCATTGTAGTCAAGGTAAAGTAATTGATAGTAATTGAATCTGATTGCTCCGATTGAATTTTTTATTTTTCATTGTAGTTGGGGGTAGGATTTAATATACCTTCAAATAATGATCAAGATCATTCAAAGGTGATGTAACAAATTCTATCTTTGTTACTTGAATGGAAAAGGTACGATCACTTCATCTCGGGTTCATCGAAACTTCATTGTTATCCTATGGAATGTTTAGTATCAATTTAGTATCAAAATTTGACTAAAATCAAACTATATTTGTCTTTTTTTCATTGCGTCTTCTTGTTATTTTTATTTTTTTCAATTTGTTTTAGTCTTTGTTATTCTGTTACTTTGTTTTTGTTTGTTTTCATCTCAATTGTTTCGTTTGGTATAGATTTATCGTGCTGTGCCGAATCACCTTTCATGTTTTCATTGTTGTTGATCTGAATTATGATATTAAAAAAGTAAAAAATAAAGAAAACTTCATTCCAAATTCATTCAAGTGTCTTTATTGTTTGTTTATCCTCATCCAAGGATAAGGAATGATTATCAAGAGAGTGAACGATACCATAACGGCCAACAGAATTCCACATTCATTCAAATTGTGTGCTTGTTGACTAACATTAGAAAATCTCACATGGAAATTATTATAAATATGGCTCAACACTCTCTTCAACACATGTAATTTCTATAGCTTAGGATGGTCAAATGATCGAATAATCTTCAGCTCTTGTTCAAAGATTTGGAATTGAACTAGCATAAGCCTAGAACTGGTTGTGGACCTAAAGCTTTTAAGATAAACCTAGGTGTTTGATGGGCTTCTAGATGAAGTTTTATGTTTAATAAGAGACAAAAGATCTAGACCAACTACACTTGAAAGGGAGTGTTGAAAAATCTCATGGAGAAATTTAAGTGCTATATAAGTGAAGTAGATTGTTACTGAGGACAAGTCAATTTGGTTTGTACAAAATGATATCAACCTCATTTAAGGTCATTGTTATAAATTTGGTTTGGTCTAACATTATCTTTAGCCTATGAAGTTTCTACAACTAGCGACACAAACATGTCAACAATGAAAAGAAATTCAATGTCATTTCTAATTAGACTCGAATAGAACTTTATTTTAACTCTATAACCCTACTTCTATATAAAAATGCTTTGTGATATCACTAGATGGAATGAATAATTTATATATATACACACACTTTTATGGTGCATTTGAATTCTTAAGTGAAGTGATTAACATCTTATGAATTAAAATGGTTCAAATTGTAGAGGATGAATCAATTCATGGGACTTGCGGTTGCTATAACTAAATTTTGTAACTAGGGTTAGCTTTCAGCATAGCTTAGAATCAACTATCAAGATTACTCAAAGGTGATGTAATGAATTATATCTTTCTTATTTGAATTAAAGAAAGTGTTGATCATTTGATTTAAGGTTCATCAAAATTTTGTTGGAAAATTGTTTTTAGAGAAAGAGAGAATTTCACTTACATTGTCTTGGTCAACTTCTCTAATCATTTCTTCCAGGCGAACATCTTCTAGGCCAAATTCAACGCAAGCTTGTTGAAGCTCGTCTGGGGTAATATAGCCGCTTCCATCTTTATCAAAGTACTGAAAAGCGGCAAAAAGATGATCTTCTTTCTCAACTTTGTTAAGATGTAGCGTTGCAGCTACAAATTCACCGTAATCAATTGTACCACTATTGTCAACATCTGCCTGTAATTAAGCGGAAAACGACAAGTAAGTTACACAAATACCTTCGATGATTCATTAACATGTAATCTACAATCACAAAGTCTTTGTCGCAAAACCTTATGAAAATTGCATTATTGTCTAGTTGACACAATGTTCAACATGAATGTCACAGAAACTGTCACGTACACCGGACACAGTTATTATATGGAAGTTCATTTCTGTTATTTTGAAAACTTAACCCTCTCTTTAGTTATCATATGAATTATTCTGGACGAATTTAATTTCAAAGGTCATGATGCCACTTGAACTTTAGAGACTAAAGCCGGACACAAGTTGGTATTTACTGCTTGCATCAGATCATAAATTTCAGATTCCTTGAGATTAGCTCCAACTCTTTTCAATCCAGCCTTTAATTCCTCAAAAGTGATTGTACCACTGTTGTCAGTATCTATCATCTTGAACATCTCCTTTAGGCCAGCTATTTCTTCTTCAGATAGACTTTCTGCAATGACCTGTTATTGAAAAGGGAAAATATCAGCAGGGAAATTCCAGTTTAATATTCTGAACATAGACAATGTACAACTGAGAAGTCATATCAGCTCCATATTTTTTCAGAAATTAAACTCCATATTTAACATTCTTGAAGCCTTTCACAATTGAATTTCTCTTATTCCATGTCTAGCTTATCCTGACACTTACTCTAAGAGCCATTTTCTTGAGCTTGTTCATAGCAGAAAATTGCTTCATGCGACTTAATACAGCAGAATCTAAAGGCTTGTCAGGAGCTACACCGTCTTCCTGCACCCATGGGTGACCTGCAAGGAATGCGGACTATGAATTACTCTCTAAAAGGCTAACCTAGCCTGGATCATCGACAAATGACTTGGTTTTATTTCCATTTTTGTACAATGAAATGACAAAAAAGAACAACCAAGCTGACTTTTAAATGAACTATTACAACACCCAAGACATTTACACTCATAAGCTAGTATCAGCCAAGTACCTTTCTAGCTTAATTGGAACAATGTCATAAGCTAATATCATGTAGTTCAATGGAAAAGAATTAAAGGAAGAGAAAAATTGACAAAACTCACACAGAACTTGATGTGCAGTTAACCGTCTTCTTGGATCTCTCTCAAGCATTCTCCTCACTAGATCCTTAGCACCTTCTGAGATATTTGGCCAAGGATCTGATGAAAAGTCAAGATCACCATGCAGGACCTGTTCAAAAATTCCCTGCTCGTTCTCTAAATAAACATGAAATAAGAAAGAAAGAAAGAAACATAAGAAGGGAAATTCATTCCATAGAACTAAGAATTAAGTTTTGTTGATTATTCCACAAGAAAAAGAAAAAGAAACAGAAACACTCTCACCAGCCCAAAATGGAGGAACTCCACTTAACAAAATGTAAACAATTACTCCAGCACTCCAAACATCTGCTTCTGGGCCGTAGCGTTTTCTCAAAACTTCTGGAGCAACATAATATGGACTGCCGACCACATCCTTAAATTTTTCTCCTGGAAAAACAAAATGGTGAACTTTTAATGGGACTATCCATAGTCAAATGTATGCTTCCTGATGGAAAGGCTGACATTTCAGACAATCAAATGAACTGCAGTCTGAATGATGGTAAAAATGGAAAGCTATGTCCCTTTCATTGAATTCTATTTTATGTTTTAGAAGTCTAGGAAGACAAATCTAAAGCACTCTAATGCTATGAAGAAAATATGTAGGCTTGAATGCTATTGAGAAACTCATATTCATGGCATTGGTGTCATAAATGAAACCTGAATTTTGAAAAAGTTATGTACATTTCAGACTATGAAAATGCTATTGAGAAACTCAAATTAATGTTGTGTGGACATGTGATCATCTTATTAGTATGTTCACAGCGTAGTTGCTAAAACATCTTATAGGTCTTTATTTGACCTCAGAATACTCGACAAGTCATCATACAAGAAAAAAAGAGCAATTCCATAAGTATCAAAACAAGAATATACCTGGCCTGAAGAACATGGATAGCCCAAAGTCAATTGTTTTAAGAAGCGAGTCCTCTTGTTGGTTGACAAGAAGAAAATTCTCAGGCTTAAGGTCTCGATGCATAACACCCAGTGAATGACAAGCCTCAACCACCCCAACGATTGTCTTGGTGAGTTCAGCAGCCTGCCTTTCAGAGTAATGCCCACGCTGAATGATCCTATCAAAGAGCTCACCACCAGCACAAAGCTCCATAACAACGTGGACTGCCACTGCATCCTCATATGCTCCTTTTATAGATATGACATTAGGATGGCCAGCCAAATGGTGCATTATCTGAATTTCCCTCCTAACATCCTCCACATCCTCGTCTGTTAACAGTTTTCTCTTTGCAATCGACTTGCACGCGTATTGTTTTCCAGTGGCCTTCTCCACACACAGAAACGTCGTCCCAAATTGCCCTTGTCCTAGTTTCTTTCCTAAGACATAGAACTCCTTGAAATTGCCAGTTTTGGTCTGTAATACTGAATCTACCTTGAGTCCCGCGCTAGAAACTCTTTTCATTTGAGGGGCCTTCTTATGCTTTGAGGTCTGTTCGGGTTTCTCTGGTTTTGGCATCACTACTTGCTGTGGAGGATTACTTTGAACAGGCAAAGGTAATTCAGGCTCAGGCCCTTTAGTTCCGGTCTCATGGACAGATTCTCCATTGGCCTGAGAAACAGAATCATCTGGCGATCGAGATCGCCACATGGCAGTGGATACTGATTGAAAAAATCCGTTTTTTGAGATGCTCGGTCCTACACAAGTATTACCCATCTACCTCTTCTGCACTTAATAACTTCCAAACTCTGATATCAGTATCTTATCTCATCAACTATACTTAGACACTGCATAATCTATCTTATCTTTGAAACAGAATCTTCAATTTTCAAACTCCATTTGTACATGTTTATATGCCGTATACAAACTCATCCAAGTAAAAAGAAAAATTGAAAGCTTCTTGGTGTATGAAATGAACCACAATAAGAAAGCAAGATCGGCAAATACAAGTAACAATTAATCAAATTTTTGAAAAAATCATCAGTTTGGATAAAACCAAGATGAACTCAAATGGAAAATACTATAGTTTAAACTAATAAAGATTCAGCAAAACAGCAACTGGTGAACAAAACCCATGAAAAGTCAACTAAATTCTGACGGTCTAGAAATCAATTTGATCAGATTCTATTGGATCTAAGACAAAGCAACAAAGTAAGACTTTTACAAAAATAAAAGAAAAGTTCGCAAGAATTTGAAACTGTAAACAGAGGAAGATAAAAAGGACAAGCTCTAAAACAGACGATAAAACAAGTTTATCTGAACTAGAGAGAATTAACCAATCCTACCCAGGTGAGAAACTTGTGATATTGAATGGAAAATGGTCTGATCTTTGGAAAAGCAGCCCATCCGGCTGAATTTAATAATGGGAAAGAGAAGTGAAAATGGCAAAATATTAAGACTTTTTTTTTGGTGGATAGTGGATGTCACTAAACTTATTATTTTCTTTCGTGCAAGTACGTGCGAAAGCTTTTCCCTTATTTTATTCCTATAAACAAGTGTTTTTAATATTTCCATCCATATAGTTGTTTGCATCATATTCAATTTTTCTACGAGAAGAAAGTATAAATACTCTTCTAATATTTATTTAAAATATGGATGTCTTTTTAATTCTTTTAATTTACTCAAATTCTCAATATTAGCTCCCTAATTTAATTACATTATTAATATTATTGAAACTCTCCCCTCTATTTGAAAGTAAAATGCATAAACAAACCTCTTTAATATGTGTTTAACTTAAACAAATAAGTTATTAATATTTTTTAATTTTTATTTTCAAAATTTTCTTTTAATTTATATTTTTAATTTAAATTATTTTAAAATAATGTTAGTAACATTAAATTTTACTATTTTCAATCAATATCAAATATGAAAGTAAGAATACAAATGAGTCGAGTCATTTACGAGCTACTCGATACTCAATTCGATAAAAGCTCATTTGAGCTCCTCAAACTTTATTTTGAAGTTCATTTTATAAATGATCTGAATTTGAGCTTATTAATACTCGACTCATGTAAATTCATGAGTCAGCTTGTTTTTAAGCTCATGAGCCTGCTTATTTATAAGCTCATAAGTTAACTCATGAAATAACTTTTTTATAAGTTCATTAGCTCATTTATTTTATTATTTTTATATAATTCATTTTATTATATAATATTAATAATTTATTTATACATATGAATGCTAAATTCAAAAAATATATGTATATAATAATTAATAATATATTATTTATATCAAAAATTAATTTTTATATTATTGTATCTATAAATAATTTACTAATTAATGTTATACAAAATATTAATTTTTAATTTTAAATAAAATACAATTAATATAGCTAATATATATTTATTTAGCACGTAAAATCATACGATTCAAGTCATGTATTAGATTCAATAATACTAAAATAAATAAATTATTTAAATTATAAAAATTTCAATGCAAATAATGTTCATAAGTTAGCCAATGGATCTAATATCTTATAAAACTAACAATAATTTATGATGAGAGAATAATTGTATTTAACAAATTAGCAATAATTGAAATAGATATATAAAAATTCTATTTAAAAAATATCATTTATCTACTTTTATATTATTATTAAATAAATACCATTAAAGTTTTTAAAATTTTAAATGTTATATGATTATTTTTCTTTATAGTATCAATGATTCATGATAATATTTTATAAATTAAAATTATTTAAAATTAATTATAAATATTACAAATGAAAAACATATTTATTAATATAATTTATTAATAATTATATTTTTACATTTTAAAAATAATCATTAATTATCTATCTTTTTTATATAATAAATATTAATTATCATTAAATAACATATTGTTATTATCATTATTTATAAATTTATTTATCCATAAATAATAATATATTTTAAGAAATTTATATAATAATTATTCATATTATCTCAAATCTCAACCGTATTCTTTAAATAACTTATTTACATACTTCATAAAAATTTGAAATTTTGTCAAAAGTATTTTAACTTATTTCTTAATAATAAATAATTTTATTAATTTTCATAAAACTTATAGTCATATTATTTAATTTGAAAAATTAAAAATTAAAAATTCAAGTCATAATTTGAGCTTATTTACAATCTCAATTACAAGTCTCAATGCAAGCTTAGATTCAAATTATTTTTTAGCTTTATCCAAGTATGAAAATAAGTTGAGCTTGAGCCGAAATCGAGCCAAGCTTAAACAAAAATTTGAGCTGAGCTTGAGCCTTATACATTCAAGCTTGAGCCAACCTTAAACCTAACTACAATCTCACGAGCTGAGCTTGAAAAGTTGAATACTAGACTTAGCTTGGCTCATTTACACCCTATATGAAAGTAAAAGACTATCATATCAAATACCTAAACTTTTTTCAACCTACTTAATGGTATCATTAATATTTAGTATATTATATTTAATATATAATTGAAAATATTAAAATTATAAGATTCATTAATAGATATATTTTGTGATTATAAAATTAGTCCATAATAAGTTTTATATTTATAATCGGTTATCCTAAAAAATACATTTTTATAGATAAATAGATCATAATTGTAGTATAAAAAAATATCAATTCTACAAAAATTGATATGGTGATGATTAGTTTTAATTTATTTTATATTATCTAGAGATTTAAAATGCAATTTTAAAGTAAGGAATTAAAACTTTATTAAGCTACTTTAATTATTGAGATAGATTAACATGAAAATTAAGTAGGAATATCTCTAGGAAAATCTAATTATTATGGTTGAATATCTAATGATATTTCAATTGGACAATTACTGATAATCAATATTAATTAGGATGATAATTACATAAAGTGAATAAAATAATATCGATTAATCTTTCCTAAGGTCTAATTAACATATTAAAATTAATTAAGAAATTATTTATTTTTATGGTAAATAAATAATTAAAATACATTAGTTTCATTTATCTAAAAGTAATCCTCATAAGATAAATTCATATACCTAGCAAATTGATACTCATATTCATGTCAGGTTGTCCAATAATTCATCTCTTAACATAATTAATTATTTATAATATGTAATCAACCAACCAAATTCAATCACACATATTAAATCACTTATAATATAAATCAATATCAACTATCAATATATGAAAATCATCATTAAATCATGATAGTAGAAAATAATTTAGCAGCAACTGCATCCTTATAAGAAAATGAAGATAATTAAATCATGAGATTAATGATTTTGGAATCCAACTTTCTTTTACATGAGCTTTAATCATTAAGTATAAACTAAATTCTTAATTGTTTTATTATAGGCAAGTTACATTAAATCAACATATTATTAAGTGCTATAATTAAACATGGATGTCATAATATTCTAACTGTAGTAAAAATTATGAATGTTGGCAACCACCATAATAATAAAGCAAAAATAAAACATTCATAAACATGAAAACAATATAATAACAAAATATCATAGTCATGAAAAAAAAGTCATGAAAATTTATGGCTTATAAAATAAAAATAATAAATATTAAAGAAATAAAAAAAAGAATGTTGCATTTATGATAATGTAATGATCACATTTCCACCTTAAAAGTTTTGAAATCCCAGGAACAACAACACCAATTTATAGTGGTTTGACACATCTTACTTACATCTACTTACCTAAGTCAATAACTTAGGTTGCCATTAATAGTATCAAGAATACACAAATTGATTCTTTAATTAAGAATCAAAATCCTAGTGTTTTCAAGGTTCATACTCAAACCTTTATAATCAAAGTCAACCTCATAAATTTACACTTAAGGTATAATAAAAATAATCTCAATTGATTGCTTTCACTAACCCAAAGTAAGATTCAAGGATAAAGTGAACCTTAAAGAGCAAAAATATTCAATGAGAGAGAGATTGAATAATTAATTCAAGAATTCAAGTTACTTACTTTATAGAAGAGTTTTTTAGCAATAAATACTCTTATCTCTCAATAGAGATTTATTATAAATTACATTTAATGCATTTACGCCCATTATAGTTCTTTTTAAAACAAGCTAAAAATCTATGTTTGTAAGTTGCGTATAACTGTATAGCTAAGTGGTAGCCATATGAGTGCTCCCAAAGCTGAGCATCCAAAATTCATAAATTAAGCAGTAGCATATGGTGTGACCATATAGTCTAAATGGTATGATCATATAGGTACTGATTACTTCTTAAAGGCCAAAAGGAAAAGGTTGTTGTATAATATAACATGTGGTGGTGTGACCATACCAACAGGTGGAATGCCCGTACCACAAGTTGCTTTACAAAATTTTCATAAAAATTAAGAAATAAAAGTTGTTAATATCAAAATATACAATAAGGGAATAAGATAACCTAACAATCTTCCTTTTTTAATATTGATAAATAATTCTCCCCTAAAATGAGCATCCATTGAAAGATAACATTCATTGTATACTATAATAAAATATTCATATCATATAACATTCATAAAGGTCAAACCATATAGTAATTACCTAAATGTATCAACATACTAAGGCCTTCATAAATAAAGGCTAATAAGATAAGTATTGATATAAAAACAACATAAATATTTATAACCACATTGAACAAAAATAAACTAAAATAACTATAATCAATAACAACTATCCATGGCATAATCTCCCCTTTTGTTAATAACAAAAAGCACATCATGAGCAATCTAAAAGCTAGTCAAAAGAGGGAGGAAAATGCTAATCAAATAAAGTGTTCAGTTCATGCAAAGAGTTAGTAGTAGTATTGTAGAAATATTAAAAATCTTGATTATATTGATAAAGACATTGATTAAACTCATCAAGATGAGAGTCAATGGTGCAAGTGACGATCAAATCCACTAGGATGAGTATTCAAAGTAGTAAATTGTTGAGAAAGTAAATCCATCAAACTAGAAGAAACATGGGGTGTAGACTTTAAGGGAAGGACAAGAGGAACCATCTTCATCACCAATGTATCATTTACGATTAAGAGCCGTATCATGATGAGTTGAATAACGAGGAGATTCTATAAATGATGAAGAGTGGCAGGAGTATCATCCTCAGAATATTCAGTATGCCAAGGAATGGGAACATGCATTGCATAAGACACCTCAATCACTTTACCCTATAAAGAATAATAACATCATTTGGTAAATCATCAATAAGAATATACTTTACTTGATGCTTAATGTATGCATAATGAGTGGAGTAGTCACCAACTTTGTTTGAATCAAGAAGTAAAGCATATTCAATAAAAAAATAAATCAAGATTTTAACCTAGAGGACCAAGAGTAGGTGGATTTGCAGGCTATGCATCAAAGCATGTACAATGTGAAAGGCATAAGGACCATATAAAATATTACAGCTAGGAACATTATTATCATTAACTTCAATGAATGCTCTTGAAGCCACTGATTGATTTGGAAATATGAACCGGTGACCTTGGAATGAAGAAATAATAAATCAGGCTTGATGATAGTGATTGCTCTTAATACAACCAAATAAAGCATAAGTGATAATGCAATGATAGTAAAATAAAGCAAGAGATTTAAAACAAGAGGACTTCAAACATGAAGCACAAAAAGGAATATCCAAGGTAATATCTTTCTAAAACTTTTTTTTATCAAAATTAACGGCCTTGACATTTTTAATACCATTTATGTTAAAATTAAACATTTTATCAAACTGAGTTTTAGTCAAGGTATACGGCTTGTAAAATAACTTAAAAGTAGAGGAATATTTAGATTTATGAGTTTTTAGCTTAAAAGTGTAAAGAAACTCCATGGTAATGTCATCAATATAGCAATTTTCAAGAAAACTAAGAGTAGACCAACCAACATTTGATAAATAATGATTGACATAATCCTCAAAACCAATAAGGCTAATGGCATTATGGTAAGCAAAATAAGAGGGAATAAATTTCTTACATGAAAGGATAGCTTGATGATTTATAAATTAAGGATCATAAAATAGTGGAGGAGTCTCTTCCGTAAGAATCTTACCCTTGTTAGAACATTGAGAAGCACTATCACCCCTTGATGCCATTCTTGAAAAAAATGAGTTGAACCTAAAGATTTTCTTGAAAAAGAAAGAGAAACCTTAAAGAAAAGTGGATAACAATATGAGACTAACTTAAATGAAGTAGTGGGTAAGTGATTTTAGAGTAAAAAATGGGGAAATGAGGAGTTAAAAACATAAAAAGTGAGAAGTAGAAGAGTTTTAAAATGGTTAAGAATGTCAAAAATGGGGGAAGTTAGAACATTTTAGAAATTTTAAGAAAGGTGAAGATTGCATATGATCATACTAAATAGGGCTTATAATCATACAATAAACTACTAGAAAAATGAGGGAAAATAGTTTTAAAAAAAGAGGGGCATACAATCGTACCATGGAAATTGTATGGTCGTACAACTACCCATTACCATAAATTTAACTTTTAAGAGAAAGATATGTATATGATCATACCATGTACATGTACGCTTATACAACTCAATCTTTGGAAAAATTTGATAATTTTTAAAAACTAAATACATGGATATGAGAGAAAAAATGATATTTTTAAAAGAGAATATATTTAAAAACATTTTTAAATGATTAAGAAAGATAAGAACCATCGATCATGCTAAGCTCATATTTGATAATGTTAATGTTCTCTTCACAAAGGAGTTTAATAATTATATGATCAGTTGGTATTGATTGAATTATTCCGTTTGAAGAAACTTTACATAAACACATATTTATACTACTATAAAATCCTAGTCTTACAATGATTTTAAAGTCTTAATCTAGCAAAGACTTGGAGAACATAAACCAAGAAGGACTTGGTTATCCTACTCCTAATGTAACTTAGAAAATAAATAAAATAAAGCTAAAATTATACGAAAATTCATACAAACCAATTAGGCTAGGAATTGGTCTGACTACTTTTCCTTATTGTACTCTAAACTTAGCCTAATGACTTATGGGAATCATAACCAAGCTTAGGCTTGGCCAATTAAAAAATTTTTCTAATAAATAATAATAGAATAATTAGTAAATATAAAAATATTAAAAAAAAATAGAATTATAATATAATATATATATGTTATAATTAATATAAATTTATAATTAATATAAAAATAATAAATATATTATCGCACCCTCATTTTGGACCGGCTTGATCCAGATCGATTTAGGAATGCTTCTGAGTCAGTTTGGGTTGACTTCTGGCCAATCCAAGTTGATTTAGAGCTTTCTAGGCAATTCTGGGCCAACTTCGGCCATTCTAGGGTACCCTTTAGACGTGTGCATATGCTTTTGGTGCGTGTGCATATGTTTTTTGGCCTTAGGTTATGTTTTAGAGGCTGAGGGTATCTTCATAGTCGATCGACTATGTTCTATGGCTTGAACATACTCGATCGAGTATGACTTATGAAACATACTCGTTCGCATATGTTCTTTAGGGCAGACACATTAAACCCTAGTTTTACCATTTGGCAAAGGGGTGGCAACTTGAATTACGAAAACCCTAATCCCGATTAGCATC
>CANYBF013062625.1:0-12826 GCA_948192965.1 Dalechampia spathulata | reverse complement strand
AAGCCGGTCCAAAATTAGGGTGCGACAATTATGTAATATACAGATCACATCTAACAAATGATGGTGTGTTTATGCATGATAAATTTATGTATCAACACATGATCAAATTAAAAAAAATGTATAGATCCCTTGTGGAATAATTAATAATTTCCTTACTTACAGGATTATTACCTATTATATAAGAGCATGTTATACCAGGTTGAGTGTACATTTTGTAAGAATTAAATAAAAATTATATATATTTAGTAAATATCAGATCCACAAGAATTAAACTAAATTAAGTTAAATCAAAATAAGCAATTTAAATCAGTACCTAAGAATTTTAGTTTATTTTTGATTTTAAATCTACACATATATAAATTTTAATTTTTTGATTTAATTCACTTCAATTTTTAAACTAATTAATGCTCAACCCATACAAATTCATATAATAACAAATTAGTAAAAAAAGGATGTATGGGTGGGGCTTTCACTGTGATCTAGAGTGAGGCTTGCAATAAATAGCATCGAGGGCCCGCTTGGAACAAAAGTATGGTCTTCTCGAGGGGCTACCTCAAGGAATAAAATGGACTCAAAAGGGTCACAAGATGGAGTCACCATTGAATGGTTTCAAATTTGGTTCAATCAACCCATAACATGAGTTTTGAGTCAAACCCTTCAGAGATGGGTTTAGATGGTGAAGATCCATTTTTTTAGAATTTCAAATTTATTTTTATTATTTTAATCAAGTTAATTATCCTAGATAGGCAAGCATAAATAAGCATAAAATAAAGCATATAATAATATAGCAATCATAATAGATATAGTATGACAAACATGATATGGCATCATGACAAGTATGAATGACATGATATATGAGAAATAACATGACATAGGCATGACATGTGAAGGATAACATAACATAGGTATGATATGTGAAGGATTACATGACATAGGCATGACATGTGAAGGATGACATGATATAGGCATGAGATATGAAGGATGACATGTGAGAGATGATATGGCATAAACATGGCATAAACATCGTATATGAAGGATGACATGGTATAGGCATGATATGTGAGATGACATAGCATAGGCATGACAAATAAGATGACATGACATAAAATATAGCATAAGCATGGCATAATAAGGCATACATCATGGAAGATATAAAGTAACGAGCATAGCAGCATGGAATAAAATAATAGCTCAGAGAAAGGGAACGAGAGAGATAGGGGAATATATGATGAAAAATGCTAATCATATTGTAGATCCTGACTTTTCACCTGTGCACTGTAAACTCAGGTTTTCTTTAATTCGGCTTGGTATAGGTCACTGATGTTGATCCTGATTTGCATACATAAATTTTAACCTCCCATAAGTGCTCTAGGCATACAAAGCATGTTACATTTTACTTATAGAAAATGAAGCATATAGCATGCATTTCCTCATATATGAAGCACATAGTGCTACATGTTGTGCATATTCAGTTGAGATGTACATGGTGTATGGTTATTTTCCCATGCAAATTTAACATGCCCTATTTATCACCATGCCTTTTTAGCATAAATGAGGGCTAAAGAGCATATGGTTCACATCACTAGGTGCTCTGATTGTGGGGCGCACATAGGGTGCTCTTCTAATATATTATGTATATATTGTTATATGTTGCACATATAGCACTATATATGCATATATCACTTGTAAAACTCATACAATCCTACATTGCTAACTCATTTCTAGTAACTCCAACCCATACCTATAAATATGGCTCATATATTTATGGAAAAAGTGTCTAAAATTTATTAATTGAGGCTAAACTCTGCCATAATCATTTCTCTCTTGATTAAACACTGAATTAAATTCTTAATTAGAATTAGAGACTAATTAATCCTTACTTAAACTCCTTAAACTTGTTTAGAATTAAGATTAAAGCCTAATCATAATTAATTAGTGTTGGAATGCTTCTTCCTCTCTCTTTTCCCTTGATTTTCTTAATGGGTTTATGATTTGGCATTGATATTTCATTGTTCGGCTTCAATCATGAATGTAAGAGTAGCATTCTTTCCTTGGGTTTTTAATTTCTTCCATGCCTTTGCTTTAAAACTCATTTTTGTTCCATTTTGCATGCTATGTGTGATGTAAACCGCCCTATATATTGTGCATAATTTTGGTACATGTGATGCATGCCATATTATATGTTGTCCACATAGCTGCCAGATTTTCTACTCATTTTCACTTGTTTTTTTTATGCAAATCAAAGTTTTCAATAGCATCTGTGATTCATAGTAACCCTAATGATTTGAATTCATCAAACATTGATCCTATTTGATTAATTTTGGCTTCAAAATTAATTTTCAAGTTAAAAGCACTTTTAATATGATTTTTGTTGTAATTGATTTGATTAGACTGGAACTGGATGTGTATTTCATCTCTAAATGATGTTTGAATAATATTAGAATCCTCCAATTTCATTTCCATAATCAATTTATATTGATTTTGCTATTATATCAATTAATTTGCATGATTTTATCAATTAAATGCCATTTAATTGAGTTTTATATGTCACTTGACATGATTGAGTTCAATTAGATGTTAATTGATTTATAAGTGATGTTATATGTGATTTTAAAATCTTCTAATTATGTTCTTAATCAATTTTACCTAAAATTGGTTATTTTTTATGATTTTCATTATTCGACTTATGTTTATTGTTATATTTTCATGAGTATTATCATCACATTCATTGGACTTTGACCATTAGTTCATACTTTCATGTGGTATTGGATTGGTTATCATGTCCAACATCTCATTTTGTTACCTAATATTATTTATTTGTTTGTATTTCTTATTCATACATGTTGGCTTATGTTGGCTAAGGTCATTTTCCCGAGTGGAGCAGATGTTGCTTAACATCTCGAATTTTTATATCATTGAAAAATCCTTTATAATAGAATAGGCTCCTATTTAATTCCTCTTTTACATGTATGGTTAGCTTTATTCATCATGTATCCCCTATCTCTCTTTATCCCTTTCTTTAAGCCATTATTATTTCATTCATGCTACTATGCTTACCTTATCATTATTATATGATGTATATTATGCCATGTCATCCTTTATATATCATGCCTATGCCATGTCATCTTTTACATGTCATGCATATACCATGTCATTTTTCACATATAATACCTATGTCATGTCATCTTTCATATGCCATGCTTATGTAATGTCATTTTTCATATGCCATGCCTATATCATGTCATTTTTCACATGTCATGTCTATGCCATGTCATCTTTTATATGTCATGTCTATGACATGCCATCTATCATATGTCATGCCTATGTCATATCATATTTCTCACATGCTATGCATATGTCATGTTCCATTCACCATGATCACCATATCATGATACCATGCAATTTGCCATATTCCATATCATATTCACCATGTTATTATCTATTATGATTGTTGTCATGCTACATCGTGTTATGTGCTTTATTTCATGCTTATGAATGCTCACCTGTCTAGGATAATTAGTTTGACTAAAATGGTGAAATCAAACTTGAAACTTTGAGAAAACAGATCTTCACCACCTGAACCCATGTCTAAAGGGTTTGACTTAGTAGTCATGCTATGGGTTGGTTGAACTAAATATAGAACCATATGATGGTAACTCCATCTTGTAACCTTCATTGGGTCTATCTCATTCTTTGAGGTAACCCTTAAGAAGACCACACTTTTGCTCTAAGTGGGCGCCTGATGCTATTTATCGTAAGCCTCACTTTGGATCACGATAAAAGCCCTACTCATAGTGGTGACTCCACTAGGGACCTATGATGAAAGACTGGTGATATTGAAATCTTAAAGTTTCATATCAATTTTCCCATTCTAGTCAAGTTGATTGTATTGCATGTCACATACACAGTTTGCATCTATAAACCACTTTTATCCTGAGTCAAACCGATGAGAATGGATGGGTGAGTATCTTGGACTCCATTCAACTTCTTGGGAAAGTAAATCTGCCTTCACAACTTGTTGCCTTATACTGAAAACCATCGATGATTCCTAGAATAGATAGATGTTAGATATAGTCCTAAATCAATGATTGCATTAAGTTGGATAGGTTGTGGAAAATATGGAGGGAGACCTTGGCCTATTTTAATTGAACTAAAGCCCATGTAGCTAACCATAACAACATTCCAAAACTAGGGTCCCTTATTTTCATTCTATGTGGATCTATATCTTATCACATCAATGGATTTGCCTAAATCTAGCCTATTTTCCCATCTCATATTGCTATGCTAAGAGTTAGAATTTTATCATGATTTTGTGATGGTTGCATAACCTCATGCCTATTCAATTAACATTCTCTTATCATAGCAATATGATTATGTTAAAATGCTATCAGATTTTCATGATCATCCCTTATATGATTGAGCAATGATCAATCTTTGCTTACCTTCCATATTGAGAGAATTGTGTATAAAGTTCCTAGTACAACTCTAGGCTAGTATCCCACTTAGGAGATTTTGGACCGACCGATCTTCATGGATGTATAAGGGTGGTTGAGAGCATTGTTGTATGTGTTCAGTAACCTTTTTGTGTTTTTTTTTATCAAACATGCATCCATGCATACTCATGCATTTATCATTAACTAAATTATTTTACAGCCATAACATTGGATGTTTCCTAGCATAGGTCATACATACATCCTACGTGCCACATCATATACAATCATATATATATTAGATGCATCCATGCTAACTTTCTGTATCATATACATAAACATGTCAGATCCTCACACTCCTAAGAATGTTACATCTCCATTTGAGACTAATGATTATGTACTCAATAATGCCTCTCTGGTCACAGTTCAGCATCTACTTGACCAGTATATAATCAAGCTTTTCTCCAATGACTTTAAGACTCACTTATAATAGCAGATTAAGGAAGCACCTAGCCTTAGAGATTTTATCACCCTAGCAGCTCCTATGAAGGACAAGGGGAAAGCGATCAACCTATATGACATCAAGATAAATGATGACATCTTACTTTATATGCATGATACTCATAAGTTTGAGACTTATGCACTGGAATATAAGATAGAACAACTGCAATCTATAATGAAGACCAAGGGGGTAAGGTCTAATCTGAACTTTGATGAGTTATAAAGGTTAATATTACAAGTTGCATATATAGAAGACATCAAAGAGTATGTTATATTTATCTAAAACTGCTCCGAGAATGAGATTCTTTAAAATCATACCTTCCATTGACTGTAGATTGGTCAACCTAAACTCTCACCCAAAGGTTCTGGTCCTACATTCATCAAATGATAAATGTTGAGTATAAAACTCAGTGGTGCTATAAAAATGAGTAAATAACATGATCACATATCATAAACAACATAATAACATCAAATCATAATGATCAATCATTAAGCAATATAACTATATCATATCATGTCACTTTACATAAATGAGTAAATAACATGATCACGTATCATAAACAATATAATAACATCAAATCATAATGATCAGTTATTAAGCAATATAACTATATCATATCATATCACTTTGCATCATTCTCTGCGATAAGCAGTGCATTTAGTATACTATATATAGATAGAAATAAATACCATTAAGGATCCATTATAACTTTCCATGTATCAAATACTGTGTTTAAACATCATTGCTTTGCATACTTTCTATATAAGTATAACTGTAATGCATTCACCATTTCATCCATTGCATTTTCATGATATATGAATGAATATGTATTTCTATGAGAATGCAATCATACTTTGTATTCTCTCTCTGATTTTCCTATAACATTTCATATCATTTCTGTATGATTATGTACAATCCATACTGGGTCCATTTCTTTATTTACCGGTACTATATAATACTCTGGTTCCTATAGGAATATAACATTTCCCTATGGTTCCATAGTAGGAACCTATATTGTATAATTCCATAATTCCATTGAGGGAGTCGATAATACCTCTATGACCTAGTACCTATCATTGAATGATACTTTGTATATCACTTTCTTTCCTCCTTATACCCTCTGTATGATATGTCATGAATATGCCTTTATGTATGAATGATTCATGATATGATGCATAATTGATGCTTTAATGATCATATGCAATGATGATCATATGATACATTCACAATATAAACTCATTATGTTGATTCCATAAGCATACAAGTGATAAACCATTATTTTGAAACCCAACTCAAGTCATAAAGTAAACAGCATGAACCTGCTACTGGCTTGCCCTTATCGATAGTTGGAGGAGTTGTATGCATCTCATCAGCTAAACCTGTAGCACTTCTAGTTCATATTCACATAGTAAAGTCATTCACATGTTATACCTAACTTATCACCTTAAAGAATCCATATCCATTCATAACATGTAGTCATAATTCAACTTTGATTCATAATGAGCATATAATCATAATATCATCTTATAATATTGCACACTTTACAAGTAAAAGTCATTCATGCCTTTTGGTGAATATAAGCCCTTAAACCATAATTTCATTTATTAAGTATGTTTATACATCGTTAACTTCCATTTGCATATATGGTTAGCCATTATCCTCATATACACCTTTGCATTAAAATATGAATGCATGTATAAGTCATACACATTTGCATATTAGCATGTACTTCAAGTATTTACAACATTGAAGCATGTATAAACTTGTCATAGTCATGTATGAACATAATGCATTAATATCTTTTGATGCCTCTAAGTGCATATTTTAATGTATAATGAAGAATCATAAGGTTTAGGTGTGTATAACATCAAGTTTAGAGGCCTAAAACACTCATTCATTAAAGTGCCAAGTCATACTAGGTAAGTTACTATTCATTTGGTCATGTACACTATTCATTTGGTAAGTTTTACTATTCATATGGTCATTTTTATTTTATACTTTTTACTCTTATTTACCTTATATGCATATACTATTATACACCCCCTAATGATAATCTTATAGACCATAAATAACTCTCAATTTTAATCCATTATCCCATGCACATCTCAAGATATTAAGCCATGCAAATGAAGTACCACAACTTACACATTTAAGGCATAGAACATGGACTTGTCAAAACGAGAAAGTGCAAATACCATTTTTGGGTATACTTGGACTAATTGAATTTTTAAGCAATCTTCTTGGCCTTTAACATAAATATTCCATATACTATCAAAAATTAGACTCATCAAGGTTTCATTCAAGCTATAACATGTAATTTATTTCATCCATCAAGGCCTCCAAAGCCAAAAAGGCTACATATTATGAAGTAATTGCCAAAAATGCACTATTTTACATCCTTAAGTCACACTTGCATGAAACTTACAAGCAACATGCATACACTTATACAATTTTACCTTTTTACCTATAATGAATAGGGCACATACATATCTTAAGTTCATGTGGCCATTAGTATGCGAATAACCCATACAAATACATATTTCATATGTTACACAAAAATGTACATTTCTAACATACCACTAATTTGTACCATTCCTTCCCCTATCATAACTTAGTCATATGGCTACTTTTAATGCATGAACATGTTTTAATAAGTTATATCTATATGCAATACATACAGATTTACAGTCATACATTCATATTTCTCATAATACACAAAGTTACATAACTTGTACATTAAGGTGCATAAGCTACCTTATAAGTACCTTCATGCATACCTTAACCATTTTGACCTCTAACTCACATTGACATCAAGCCATACCAAATGCAAACATACATATACACATTATACATAAACTTAGGTCAAATTTTCTAGCATGCAACATACATACCTAAACTTTAAGCAATATGTAGACAACATACTTAAATGATATGCTTATTGCCTCCTTAATAACCATTTTTGGCATTTTCATGCCATAACTCACCTTCACATGCAACCAAACCCCATTTTAAACATCTAAAAACATTATTCAATCATTTTTTCACATAAACACAAAGCTACATGATTCTACCCCTTAAAATAGTGAAAGGCCAAATAGTTTCAAATTGGGTGGCAACTTTGGATTCAAGTTTTTATCATATTTAAACATCTTTTATCAATCATTAAGCATACCAAACCCTCTAAACACCTTTAGAAATCATTTACACACTTTAAAAAACAATAAAAGTGATATATTCAAGTAACAAAAGTTAGAGATTTACAAATTCACACACCATATTGAAAATCCATTTGGTTGCAATATACATCAAATTCAATAACTTAACTTTCCCATCTTTCATCATTCAATTCAATTCTTTCATTTACACTCAATCAACACAAACCCTACAATAACTCACTTCTTCATCAAGCAAGTAAGAAAGCATAAATAAGAAGAAGAAGGCATACATAGAATGCATAAAGCACCAAAGTAGCATGAAAAATGAATTCTCCATGAAATCTTACCTTAAGAGAGTGTTTTTCCTAAGTTAAACTGCAAGGAGAAGAAGAAGAGAAAGAGCTTAATTATAAAGTGAAGGAGGAATGAAAAATCAAGCTTGTGTTCTTACATAAGATAACATTAGACTAAATTTTTAACTTATGCTAAGGAAGGACCAACCATATGAAGACATTTGTCAAGCTATGGTTACTTACTTAACCAATTTACTTCCTTTTCTTATATAATCATTTTTTACATCATTTTCATGTCATGCTCACATAAGATTGCAGTTATGAAATTCAATTTAACTTCCTTTTCTTAACCAATTTAACTTACCATTGCTTCTAACTTCACTTTAACTTATAGTTACACATTTTAAACTATACTTTATCATACAATAACATGTTAAACATGCCAATGCATCACCTTACATATATAAATTCCATCATAGATCTTCATCCAAAGCATTCAACAAAACCATACCAAATTTTTATCTTTAATGCATATTCACTTCTATAATCATATTTCACATTCTTTTCATTTCTTTCTCTATTAATCCCATATCATATGGAATTCCTTTATCTATAAAACATTTCATATCACATTCATCATATCAAAGCATTCATGCATCATATCTCATTCATGCATTTCATGCAATAATTGATCATTCACTCTAATATATGTATAAAATACATGCACTAAAGTGAATATAATAGAAGTGAATATGCATTAAAGATGCAAATTTGTATGCTTTTGTTGAATGCTTTAGATGAAGCTCTATAATGGAATTTATGTATGTAAGGTGATGCATTAGCATGTTTAACACGTTATTGTATGATAAAGTATAGTTTAAAATGTGTAAATAAAAGTTAAAGTGAAGTTAGAAGCAATGGTAAGTTAAATGGTAAGCTAGGACATATATGGCATTCTATGAAAAGCTAAGGGTAATTTTGGAAACCATTACATGTATGACTTATATCCATAACATCATGAAGGATGGTAAGTATTATCTTATTAAATTATGACATGAAAATGATGTAAAAATGATTATTAAATGAAGAAAAAGTAAATTGGTTAAGTAAGGTAAGAGCTTACCAAATATTATATTTTGATTGGTTTTTGTTTATCAAAGTTAAAAATTGACTTTATATTGTCTTAAGGATGAACATAAGTCAGTTTTCCCTTCATTTGGCTTTCTTTCTCTTCTTCTCTTGTTTGCATTCTAATGTAGGAAAAACACTCTTTCAAGTTAAAAATCATGCATAGGTTTCAGTTTCCATGTTACTTTTAGTGTTCTATGTGCTTTATTCATGTTTTCTTCTTCTTCTTTATACTTTCTTACACCTTAAATGAAGAAGTGAGTTATTGTATGGTTGTATTGATTGAGTATAAATGAAATAATTTGATTGAACGATAAAAGATAGGAAAGTTAAGTTGTTGAGTTTGATGTATGTTGCAACCAAATCGATTTTCAATATGGTGTATGAATTTTATGTAAATCCCTAACTTATATTACTTAAATATGTCACTTTAGTTGTTGTTTAAAGTGTGTTAATGATGTCTAAAGGTTTTTAGAAGGTTTGGTATGCTTAAAGGTTGATGGGAAGATGCTTAAATGTGTTGGTAACTTGAATCCAAAGTTGCTGCCTAATTTGGGGACTTTTTGGTTTTCACTATTTTAAAGGGTAGAATTGTGTAGCCCCTAAGTTTATATGAAAAAAAGTTTTTTTGATATGTTTAGATGATGGAAATGAGGTTTAGTTGCATGTAAAAATAAGTTATGGCATGAATAGGCCAAAATGTTCATTTTGGAGGCAACAAGCATGTCATTTATGTATATTGCGAGCATATTGCCCTTAAGTGTAGTTATGAGTCTTATATATTGACTGATTGGACCTGAGTTTGTTTGTAATATGTAAAAGCATGCTTGCATTTAGTATGGTATGATTCTAATATGATTTAGAAGTTCAAATGACTAAGGCATACATGAAAGAATTCATAAGGCAGCTTATGCACCTAAATGTGTAAGTTGTGTAACTTTGTACATTATGAGAGATGTGAATATATAATTGTAAATCTTGATATATTGCTTATAAATAGGACTTACGAAAACATGTTCATGCATTAAAAGTGGTAATATGACTAAGTTATGATAGGGGAAAGAATTATGCAAGTTAGTGGTATGCTGAAAATGTGCATTTTAGTGTTATATATGATGTAAGTCACTTTGTATGGGTTGTTTGCATAATAACTAAAAAGCTTGTATTGTTTAAGCCAGATTATGATAATCTATAAGGAAGGTTAAAAATTGTATTAGGAATAATAACTCCTTAAGTGCCATAAACAATAAGTCAAAAAAATAATTTCACATCTAACAACTCATATAGCAATTTACCATTATTAAACACATGCAATGAGCCCTTATTACACACCTCTAAAAATGGTAATGGTTATATGATTTTTGAGATTAAAGTAAATAATGAGTAAAAGAAATTAAGCTTGTTTAGATCTCACATGCATAAACAATGAATTCTTGTGTTGCTTTCAACTGAGAATAAAAATAGTCTAGTCTTGAATCATTAACTGCAACATAAAATAAATAAAGGAAATAACTTTATTAAAGAAAATAATTGATTGATAAAAGGTAAAAAAATGTAGCAATGATTCACACCTCTATAATAGGAACAAATGTTACACCCACACTCATAGCATCCTTTATGTGTTTGCATTTTATACATGCATTATGATGAAAGAATGATGAAAGTATGAAATGCATGGTACTGTTATGATTATGAATACCTTGAATTGAGATGTAGAATGTGATGTCTTAGCATGCTAGACATGTTATCGTATATGAATACACATGATAAAATGCATAAAAGGAAGTGGTAGTGAAGTTAGAATTAAGTAAATATTCAGTATGAATTTAGGACATAAATGTAATTTTATAAAAAGAGAGGGGTAATTATGGAAACTAAAAATATGTATGTATGTGTATACTCATGTGCATGTATGACATGTATGATATGTATGACCATGGTATGGAATTAAGTAGAAAGTAATTAATTAAAGGAGTAAGCATCCAATTTAATTGAGGAACTAACTATATGTTGATAAGTGTCAACATATTATTGGCTCCTTCTTTAAAAATAATAAAATAAATTATAAATAGGAAATAAAGAGAAGAGAAAAGGGATTTACCATTTCAAAACTCCAATAAAATTTGAATGATTCTTCTCCTCCTCCTTCTTGCACTTTTAGCTTAAAGAAAATCATAAATCTAAGGTACTTTTTCATGGAAATTCTATATTTAAGGGGTTTTCAAGCTTGTTCTCTTCATATGTATGCTTATTACTTCAAATTATTTGATATAATTGATGTATGGATCATGTAGGGTTTTCTGCTAGCAAAAAGAATTTGAAGTAAATGAAGGAAAAATGATGAATTTGATGAGATATGTGCATAAGCATGCTTAACATGCTATCCTAGTGCAACCAAAATGAAGCTGTGTATGTATTTGAGTTTTCATACAATCCCTAGCTTATATATGATGTAATTAACTCTTAATTTATTATGCTATATATGAATGATGAATATAGGGTGATGAAATGTGCTAAAAGATATGAAAAGGGTGAAGGAAAGTGGAAGAAGAGTAGTGATTACAAATGAGATGTTTGCAGCCTTATTTTAGAAGCATGATTTCCTTGTAGTCTAAGGGGAAAACATTATGTTTTATCTTGATTTTTATATATGACATGCTTAAATTTTGTATTGGGATATTGATTGTGTAATTGAGTGCAAATGGAAGTGAATTAGAATGTCAAACTAGCATTAGAAATGAAATGGTACAAAGAAGAAAGTGTTTAAAAAGTTGCTGCCTAAAATTATCATTTTTTGTATTTAGCCTCTAAAAATTGGTATGAATGAATAGATTATAAAAATGCATGGATTTAAGATGGAATAAGGTGTTAAAATGAAGAAATTGGCATTTAATTACATAAAAAACTAAATAGAACCTTAAGTATACAAACCCAAATTTTTCCTTAGCAGAAATTTTGACCCAGATTAGAACTGACTTTTGGAGGCCTTAACATTGTCCAAAAATTTTATGCAAGTGCTCAAATTAAATCTTATTAAGTCTAGTTTCCTATGGTACTTAGATAATTTAAAACTGAAAAGTATAAGATAGTCAAAAAGGGGACACCATCCTCAGGGGTCCCTAATAAGAAAACCAAAATGAAAGGTTTTGTAAAGTGTATTTGCATACTATATTTTCTTATGGTTTAGGACTTTGTTTGTATGGTTTGTTGCCTTGATTTATGCATGGATTGAAGGCCTATATGTTAGTGTCCTTCATGATTCATAAGTAGTTCTATAAGGCCACTAAAAGGATGAAGCAAGGTAAGGTAGAAGTAAAG
>CANYBF013062607.1:0-13372 GCA_948192965.1 Dalechampia spathulata | reverse complement strand
CTAGGTGATGCTTTGGTTATGAAACTATTTGCATATAGTTTATAGGAAAATAATATTTTAGCTCAATAGTTATTAGTAAATATTTTAAACACTAAGCTATATGTATTGGTGTATAATTTATCAAAAGTTAATGTATATTTGAAATCTATGAAATGCATATATATATGGATTGACGATGGTATGCCATAGAATTGCATGTATATTTTAAACCTATTGCATACATGTACATATGGATTTATTAATGATGACATGCTGTAGAATTACATGGAAAAATAATTTCAATTTTGATTTCATGATTAAGCAGGTGTTGCTTATAAAGAGGTGGTATATCGTCTAAATTAGATGTGTTGTGTGCATGGTGTTTAAATAAAAAAAAAAAGTTACTACATCCCTTGTAGAGTGTTTAATGAGTTATAGTGTGAAAGAGGGATTCGTTAATTATTCTACAAGAGCATATATATTATTAGGGTTTCATAGTATGATTTGAACCACATTTACATATCAAAATTCCCAAGGTTTACATATATGACCATGCATTACTCTATCATTAATTTGAAATGAATGTGATAATGTGGTTGCTTGAAGCCTGAAATATTTTATCTTAATTATCAACATCTTATTCAGTAACATGTTTAGGGTTACATCGAGATGTATATTTTATTATTAATTTGATTTGATTTTACGTTTGAATATGTATTTAAGATTTGTTTATGATGTTTGATTTGTTTTGGTGTAGATATATTTTATTTTTATTTCAAGTATATAAGTCATGGATTTTTTTAGCTCTTCTAAGGTTATGATATGTTATTTTAATTTTTACTTTTTTTGTTATATTTTCACAACGTTATAAATCATGGACTTTCTTAGCTCTACTAAAGTTATGATATTTTTTTATTATTTTTCTTTTTTGTATAACTCATAATTTTCATCCTTGAGTTATCTATGACATCTTTTCTTTTACCTACTTTATGGATGGTTTAAATTTATGCTTGTATATGTGGTTAAGACTCGACATTCACATTTAAATAAGCACCAATAACTATTATGGTATTCATGTTTATTCCAAGTGTGTAATATATGCTTATATAATGCAAATGCATATAGTAAGAAAAATGAGAAATTTATCATAGACCTAATTGTGACAACTCATGTTAAAAGAAATTGGATGTTAAACTTATTAATCTTATGATTTAATAACTATGATTTCTAGTAGCAATTTGATCACAATCAAATTATTTCTAAATGCCTCAATTACCTAGGTGGCACCTCTCAAATTGTTTTATACTAATTATATGTCAATATACATATATCCACAAATCACCATAATTAATAATACCATAACGTTCTACACTGGGATAAACTAAACTTAACCCACCTATACTACTCTTTAAATATATCATAAAATATTATTCATCATAAAAACCTTAGCGACCATCACTTTATTGTCATCATCACCGTCATTATTGATGACGATAAACTCAACAACTATTGATCACCACTAATAGAAAATATAAAAATAAAAATAACAAATAACAAATAACAAAAAATAACACACCGATAAGCATAAAAATATTCAAATAAATGATTTTTATTTTGAAATTTTATGCTTTATTTTGTTAAAGTTCACATTTTATTGTTTAAGTTGTTTAAATTTTGGTATTGTATCATTTAGTAAACTTATATATACATACATATATATATACACACACACGTACATATCTTACAATTAAAAAATTAATTTTCAAAAATGAAAATATTGTATGATAAATATACGTACATACCATATATATCATAGATATATATATAATATTTATCTTATTATATATATTAATAAATATATATATATATATATATATCATATAATATATATGATAAAATTATATATTTTTCAAAATATATCATTATCATATATGTATTTACCTTAATGATATTAGATGGGATAAGATGGGATTTGATAAAATTATGATCTTTTCTGAATTTCAAAATTAATTAAATCTAAGATCCCTCTATCTTATTTTCTTGAGATCTCAATTTTCAGGAATGTGATAATTTGTGATATCTCATTTATTTATTATAATTTTTATTCATATATATTTTTTAAAATTGATATGATAATAAAAATAAAAATATTAGAATTTCTTAATCGTGTGTATAAATTTTCACGAAATAAATGTATTATAAAATATTTAATTTAAATAATATAAGTATTAAAATAAAAAAAAATAGCAAGAAATTAATAGATATATACATACTGAGTTTAAATTAATGACCAGAATATTAAAAAAATATTTCAAAACATTAAATAATCATGCTAATTTTAATAAATTGTATTTGACATAACAAATAATTAACAAAAATAATTTTTAAATTATTTCAAAATATATGGACTTTAGGATGAGAACAGATAAATCTGATTTTCAGATCAAAATTAAATGAAAATAAATGACATCTTAATCCTATTCACAAATCAAATTTGGAAGGACTTGGGACGGATAAAAAATATCGATTTTTTTTTTTGGGATGTTTTGGATTAGAAAAATGGGATGAAATGGGAATTTCATCTCATACAATAAAAAGAAACAAAAAATTATGAAACCAAAAAAATGTTAAACAATGTAAACATCAAGTGAAATAACACTTAAAAACAAGCAAAATAAACAAATGTAATAATGTGAATTGTAACATTCTTATCTTTATGTTTTTTAATATGTATTTACTATTTTCTTATTTCATTTCTCATGTATTCATTCATTTTCATAAACTCTTATATTTAAATAGTATATTTAGTATTTTAATTTTTTTTTTTTATTTTACATGTTTTATTCCATTTATTATAGAATTTTGCCTTAGTCATATTATTATAGGTTTAAGTGAATCATCTTGTATGTTCCAAATATTTTTACTTAACGTGAATTGAGACTTGAGTCAAGTTAGAATCAACTCGACTCAAGGTGATCTCGAAATGTTAAAAAATTATACAAGTTTACCCAACTCAATTTGAAATTTAAGTTAAGCACTTTCTTTTTATCTGAATTTGAGTGATAAATGAGGACTTTTATATAAAATGAAGGATTATGATTAAAAATATTATTTGAAATTTTTTAAAAACATTTAAATATGTAAATTAATTATATTTTAAAGGAATTAATTCATTCATCTATCTGACATTTATCAAGATACAAAATTATTTTTCTTAAATAAATAAAACCAAACCAAACCAAATTAATTAAAAATATTTTTAAAACCCAAAACCAAATCAATAAATAAAAAACTAAATCAAATTTAAAAATTAGTTCATTTTGATTAATTTTTTATTTCTCCAATTATAAATATATTAATTCATTATTACAACATAAAAGATTACTTTATATTAAAATAAATTATAACCAAAGATTTTAATTGTTTCTATAATACATAATAAACAGTAAACAAAAAATGTTAAAACAATAAACGACTCAATTACCATAAAAACAAACATAACGAGTATGATATTCGCATCGGAAACGCTATTTTATATAATGAGGTGTTGAAAGTCCAAACTCGTACTCTACTCGAATCACTTGAAGGTAATACAGAATTTATAACCTAAACCAGTTCGAAATACCTGCAAACCACCGTTAGATTGTGCGTCCTAATTAATCACAACCGAAATCTGAATGAAAGATTTTGAGATTCACATAACGAGTGATCCGAGTAAATTTCATAAATTTCAATAACTTATTTGCAAACCTCACTCAATCACATTTGATTTAACAGAAAAGCTTCAAAAAACGAATTTAATCAAATGAGTCTTCAAGCAGAGACTACATAAGCTAGCTATGATTTCAAAAGAGTATCCTGTCAAAGTAGAAAAGCAGCGGAAAAAAACGCAGATACCGATCATGCTTTAGTTTGCTTGAACCTTCTCTTCTGACTTGTCCTCTTCAGTTGGAGACTCATCAGCCACATCATCCTCCATTCCTGAGGGTGATTCAGGCATCTCATTCCCCAGGGTTAGAAGATGGTCAGCTTCATCACCCTTCAACTCATTCTCAGTAAAAAGATCCCTTTGAACAGGAACTTTTCTAAATTGTTGGGACGAAATGACATTTGCAATGGCTTTAAAAGCCGCTGTAGATGCTTGATTACTATCCCCTGCAGCTGCGTCCACACTACATGTATCACGTTCCTCTATGGTGTCATCGGGTTGGCGTGGCGGAGGAACAAAGAAAGGTATCTTCCCGCGCTGCCAGTCATGAAGGACCATCTTTGCTGCTGTCATATGGTCAGGTTCACCACCCTATGCATAAATACACGGAAGAGTCTTAAATGCTTGTGCAACACTTATTTCAGAAACATTGATAAGTTATTTTTGTCAGCACGTGCAAATTAGTTGAGATTATAAGGGCAACTTTTATAGCTGCATCAATACATCCCACGTTGTTGGAAAGCAAGTCAAACTTAACATCTGCACATTGTGTTATCCAGTATTCATGATTTTCAATGTTTGAAATTGTTGTTTAACATAAAATAAAAAATAAAAAATAAAAAAAATTAATGAAACACACTTTTTTGATCTATTTCGAATTAATGATTTAAAATTTTTTCCAAAACTATTTTTAGAAAAACATCAATTTACCTATTTTTTCACCACAATAATTTCAAGCAACAATCTGAAAGAAATACAAAATGAGGTTGAAAAAGCACTCCAAAGATATAGACAATACTAATTCTGAATTGCATAGCAATCAACTAGAGGGCTACTGCCAGTACTAGATCATTCCTTCAGTTCCTATATTCCTTCCAAAATCTCTGTTCAAGAATTATAATAATGACGGTTTTCCAAGTATCCCTGGCACAGCTACTCAAGGCGTTTGGGTTTATAACTGAAATTGGTATATTTGAAAATCCTACCGCATCTGAATACAAATTCAACTTTTTAAGAGGAACATGAACCACTAGAGACATAGTGCCACATTCTGAAAAGCTCATCAATCTACTACCCCAGGATAAATTGCAACCTTACATGTGACATGATATTTTTTCTAAAAATGCTTTTGATATGACACATTGAAAGATGAAAGATACCTTCAAAAGCTTGCCAGTTGATTTGCACAGCTGCAACAGAAAGTCGTTATCATCATCCCTACAACAAAAGAATGTAAATGTTTATTGACAGGATTTCAGCATTTAACCGAGTGAAAAAGTAACACAAATCAAACTTCAAAAACCATAAAGCAGCTAGAGTACAATATTTTTAGGCCTAGAAGTTCTTTCATTTATTACTAATTAAAACAGAACTTCCCACAACAGAAAAGTACAATACAAAGCAAGTAGTGAAAACATGTGGTAGCAGTTTTAGAATGAATTAATTATTTGAGATTTCATAAGCTCCAGATAACATGTAGACTTCAAAGCACAATGACACAACCGCATAACATATGCAAAAATTCACGAATATTGACAAATATAGCAACACATTTAACAAGGACAAATGATAATAGCACGTATACAATCATTAAGGGAAGGGCATTACAAATCAAAGTACCCATGGATCAGAAGGTGGCTTACCACTCTTTTATTTTATACGCTCTTTGGAGGTGCTCCTTCTTGACACGTTTCAGGACTTCTCCTATGTGTTCAGCAGCATCATGCAAGTTGGTGACACGTACCTATAACAAAGCCCGCCAGATGCATAAACAGCTAGGTAGCAAATATATGTATAAAAGGTTAAAACATATTGAAATAAAAGCCTGCTCCTATCTATCGAAATGCTCTTGAAAAATGGGAATGATTTTCCAAGTAATTTTTGTAGCTCAGTTTTTTTCCTAAACAACAAAAAAAGAAAAGAAAATGATTGGCCTCCAGTCAGCATTACAAAACTAGTTCTGAAATACAATCTAACTCTTCTTTATTCTCGAAAAAAATGCTTGGCCTCAATCAAAGTCTCCAGTAAATTTGGTCCAAGTTTATTTGTTAACTACAATACCCAACAGTGGTATAGCAAAAAACCCAAGCATCTATCCTTACAATAAAGCAAAACAGGAATAAAAAGGGTTGACCAAATAAATCATAAAACTAGCAGATAAACTTCTACGAAAGTGAACAGACAAGAGATAAACTTCTACAAAAGTGAACAGACAAGAGACATACCACACCCTTCAATACAATATCTGTTTCAGTATCTCTATTCTGATAAACAACTCCAGGGCAGTCAATCAAGAAGATACGTTTTGTTAATGTTATATATTGCCAGACCTTAGTCTCCCCTGGGATAGGAGCAACCTTACAGACCTGAAAACAGAAGGAAAAATAAAATTATTAATTAAGTTATGGCTTGCAAAAAATTAATCAGAATAAAAGATTAAAGAAAATATTACATTTTTAGTACGCAATGTGTTTATAACTGATGACTTTCCGACATTGGGATACCCAACAAATCCAACTGATATAGCTTGCTTGTCACTTTTTAAGCGTGCAAATTGTCTTAATACAGATAGAAGAGAACCCTGGATTTAACAAGAATAAATAATAAGTTTGACAAAACAGGGTGAAGAATCCAGCAATGACTCGTAATGATTTGAAATTAGAAAAGAAAACAATATAGTTAAATTGCATACATATAGAAGAAACAAATAAGTTTTATAATCATTAAGGTAGAGGACCAAAGGTTATACTCTCATCAATTACATTACTGCTTTGATTTTATTGATACAAAGCTAGATTGCACAGAAGTAATAGTTTGTTAAAGAACAGGCAATGCTGAGATTTAAAAGAAATAGTTAGTTTAAGGACAAAGATCCTCAAGGTTTCAAAAAATGAAATGCAAGCACATGGAACTATACACAGAATAACAAAAAAAGTTAAAACAAAATGATAATTTCATCAGTAGCCAACATGGTGTTATTGCATTCCAAGAGGCAAGAACTGCATCATGTAGAAGTCGGTGCATCTGTTTCGAATATGAATACAACACTACCTTGCCAAAAGACTTGTTGATGCTAGCATGAAATGCTAGAGTTGGATATTCCTTCGATAATATCCTTAACCAGCCTTTTGTCGCCCAAGCAGGAACAAGATCACACTGGATACAAAAGCAACCAGTATCACAAGTAGTATTTGGGGAACAACAAGAAAAAAGAAAAAACTCCCACAGGTAAGATTTAACATGGACAGTACAGCATACCTTATTTAACAAAAGAATCATGTGTTTGTGCTTGCAATGTTCTTTCAAATGTCTTTCTAAATGATAGCACCTGGTGCCTTGCGGATCCCTGGCATCTATAACCTGTAACACGTTAATGAAACAAACTCTTGAGAACCCTTGTTCAGAAAAGGTGAGCATATTTCTATTCATCGAGAGTAAGAGAAACTGAAAGAAGTGCAAGAGACCACAAAAATAACAATAATGTGTAAAACTGAAATTTGTGATGAAATTGCAAAAATCCAATTTCTGGAAAATCCACAAATGCCATGGCTCGATATAAAAGGACATTGCAGCCTGACATAATGATAATGAACATTTTATAATGGTCAACGAGAACAATAAATTTCAGTATTAAATCCTGACCTTTCAACCTCATCATCCTGAGTCATGATCAAGGACCCAATGGAACAAAATGTTCTTTCATTTGGATAAGGAAAAGTAGAATCACCTGGACGACAACGTCTGATGAGTCGATAACTTTATAGAGTTCACCCCATATACGCTTACTTTGGCCCTTTTCAAACATGGTATGCCGAACAAGGTCCCTAAACCCATCCCCTTCACTTCCTTCTGCAGGGGCATCACAGCCATGCTTCATCTCAAAAGCATCTGCAAATTTCACTACAAATTTTTCAGTCATTACTGGCCAAAAACAGTCCAAAATAAGAACCTTGACCAAAAGGGACATGTTCAGTTTAGTAGTGAACAGTCCCTCTCGGTTCTAAAGCATAATTAGAGGTTCAACAAAAAAATACACAAAATAAGTGTCTTATTTTATTATTTGTAAACTGTAAACATAGAGACATTTATCCTTAGTGTTCTAATTTTTTTTTTCACAAATTCTTCCAGTTTTGTAAGTGTAGAAACTTCATGGAGTGTAAAGAGTGCTAGGTCAAACTTACAACAATGACCACCAATAGAATCAATTGGCTTATGTTTAATACCAATTTACTCCACTTATATGACTTAAATTCCATATATCTTTTCCATGTGGGTTCTTCAACACTCCCCTTTAAGCACACCCCTTTAAGCACACCTAGTCTGGATTAGTTATCACTCGCTAAACATGAACATTTACCTAGAGGTCCATCCAACACCTAGGTCTATCTTAGAGGCGCTAGATCCACAATTAGATATAGACTTTATGGCAAACCAAGTTCACATCTTTGAACATAAGCCCAAGATTATCAAGTTGTTTGATCATTTTAGTTTTTGATATCATATAGAAGCTTTATAGACCGAAGAGAGTATTTGCTCAAACTCATAATAATGGCCAGATAGTATCCATCTTCTACAAAACCAAGTGACTTATGCTAACATCAATCTACTCCACTTATATACTACCTAAATTCTTCATATCTTTCCTATGGAAGATTCTTCAATAGGAAGAAAGTTCTCTATCTTTCTAAAGATGACTTATCATATTATATTCTCAAATGTATCATCAAATTATCTATATTGTAAATTCATAATTGACAATTATTTTGAATTTCAATTTATTCCTATATCTTGTTTGAATTCAAGCTCAAAATCCTATTATTTAGACCAAAAATCAAAACCATTCACTTCCTCAGTCAGCCTAGAAACCAACTATTTGTAGATATGTCAAAGTTGAAGATTTTCTGAAAGCGGAACCAGCTGTACGTGAACCATGACCTTTCCCAATTATATCCCTCTGATAATCTGTACACTCAAATCCAATACTCCAATGGACAAAAAGCAGCACTCCTGTTGAGATCACTTACGCACATGCATATACATAAGTAGAAAAGTAAAAGGATAACTTTACCTTGGGAACCATCAGCTTTCCTGAGTAAAGACTCATAATCAGCAGCCAACAGCTTTGGGCGTTTTCTCTTCCGCTTCGGTCCAAAAGCATCCTCAAAAGGCTCCGTATCAAGAAGATGAACTCTTGCTTGCTTCACAAATTAGAAACATGCGATAAAACTTCCAACAGATGATGGAATTCAAAAATAAATTAGAATGACCGCACCGTATGGAATTTTGAACTCTCAAATAGGAACTTGTTAAATCACGTATAATTAAATTAAACTCATGCACAACACATATCTCAAAGGGGGCATTTAACTTGATAAAGTTAGCTACTAATTTGTGGTGACCAGCCACGGAAAAGCCTATAGCAAAAAAAAAAAAAATACTAGAACCAAACAAATAACATTCAGTTGAACATTTTGCATTTGTAAATCCAAGTACAAAGCCTTGACTAACTCTATTTTTAACATGACATGACAAAAGGAGCCAATGACATTCATAATTTCAAAATCGAACCTTTTGATGGTCATTTAAAAGAGATAATGGGAGCTTCCTCTCCTTCAAGATAACATTATAGCTACTTGACATCCGATTCTGAAGCTCTTCGCGGAAAAATTCAAGTTCCTTCTGATTCACAACTCGCGTATTCCCTACAAAGCAAAGTAAAACAATATTTATCGTAAATTTGTCCATGATAAAACATCTTCTGTCACAATAAGTTGACTGCAACTGACTCGTAAATAACTTAATTTTTCCTAAATGTAAAAGAATCGTATTAAAAAAAATTATGAGCTTTCCAAACATCGAACTTAACAAAATTAATTCAATAAATTGTCACTAGTAAAAGCAAGAATCAGCAAAACAATATCAACTCGAATTAAAGCAAAATAAATCAATGAAAGAGAATGAAAGGGGTGATTAAACAAGTCATAAAAAATTGTAATAGATTTTGACGTTACCAAACCAACGGCGGTCAGGTTGAATACGAGTATCAGGCAAATCCTTGGACTGCAAATCGTGCTTCAAAATTTTGCCGCTACTGTCACGCACCGGTTTATTTTTATACATCTTGAGGCGGCGTACGGTGGCTGCGCTACGTGTGGAGCTACTACTTGTTCCATTGCTTCGATTGGTGTCCAGTGAGTGCTTTGGCTTACCAGACACGTTCACCTTTCTCTCCTTCTTAGCCATCTTCTTCTTCTTCTTCTGGCTCTTCCTCTTCAGATTAGTATACCTGATTTGAAATGAAGAACCAGACTAAACGGCTGCGAAGTGAGATTTTATAGGTTAACTAGTTTACGACCCGAGGCGTCCTTAGAGCTTTTTATTAGGACTCCTCAAAATTCTCTTTTTTTTTTTCTCATCGTCTTTATTTACCATTCCTTCTATGGAAAGGTTGCATACTAATAATAATATTGGAAATAGAAACCTCTTCTTTCTTTTTTTTTCATAAATAAAATTTTTTCATAAATAAGAAAGAAGTTAAGGTATAATTTGAATATTAAAAGATTACCATATCTAAGATAAGATTTCTCCGCCTATTCTTTCTAGACAAATGACATAAAAATATGATTATTAATTTTAATTTCAATCTAATGTGATTCTAAAAATATTTATAAATCTAGTATGGATCTTTTTTTTGTCTCAGCAACCTCACTAAATTTTTATTTTTGATTTTTTAATATGAAAAAGTTTAATCGATACGAGCCTCACTTAAAAAATAAATATAAAAATTAATCTAACAAAAATAAATAATAAAATAAATTTTTGTTTAATATAAATTACTGCATAAAATAAATTTATTAATTATAATTAGTGTATTATTTTATATTAATTGTGATTAGTATATTATTGTATTATATTATATTATATTTTACATAATTATCTTATTAAAATTGAAAAATAGATAGCTTAATATTAATTAACATAATATTAAATTATATTATATTTTATGAAATTATTTTATTAAACTTAGAAAATAGATGCTTTAATATTAATTAACATAATATTAAAAAGATACAACACCTAAATGAGAATCAACAAAACACTAAAAATAAGGATCGAAGTTTGCAAATGACAACAGAGACAACAACAAAAAATATCATTGCAAAAGAGGGATAAGTTCAATATATTATTACTTAAAATTAAATACATAATCTAATTCATCAAAAATTCAAAATGTTCCTTACGTAAAAAAATATATAATTAATATGAATGATCAAACACATGCGTAAAGGCACAGAATCCACGAAATGTATCTTATCATAAATACTATTGCTACTATTGCCAAATAAGAGAGGATGGACTCTAATATTGCTTTATAGGAGATTATTACAACATTTCATAGTGAATATATATATATATAATTAGAAACAAGACTTGATTTATACCAGGGCATAGTAGACAGTATTAAAGCAAGGGAGATAAGAGGGAAATAAGTGGAGAAAGGAACAATCTTGCTAGCTAATCATATTGGAGGACCTAGAGACATGCAAAGAAGATACCTAGATGCAATGGCTTTGGTGTAAGCATTTAGAAAGCATGATCTCTTTATTACAATGACATGCAATCCTGAATGGGAAGAGATAGTAGAGAATATGCGACTAGGAATAAAATCATAAGAAGTTCTACATTTGATTGTTAGAGTTTTCAAAGCAAAGTTATAGAATCTCAAAGATCAATTATACAAGAAGAAGATATTTGGTGAGGTAGCAGCACATATGCATGTCATCGAATTTTAGAAGAGAAATCTCCAATATGCACACATCTTGATCATATTGAAGTCTAGAAGCAAAGTAACTAACTCATATTATTTTGATAAATATGTTATGATAGAGATTCTAGATGAGATTAAGTATCTAATATTGGACCTGTGTGTAACAAAACATATGCTCATGGTCTATATGGACAAGAAAATCCTAAATGTGTTTGTATGATTAAAGGAAGATGCAGATTCAAATATCCAAGATCATATAATAGCAAGATAATATTAGGGCATAATGGATACCCTATATAGAAGACCTAAAAATGATCATCAGGTAACAAATTATTTAAGCAGTTAAAATTATGTTACATATTTTAATAAAATGAAAACAATGGCATTCTTGTCATATTACAAAGTGAAAAGGGAAACAAGATATTTGATAATAAATAGGTTGTACCTTATAATACATATTTGCTAATAAAATATGATTATCATATTAATGTAGAGGTAATGAACTTTTTTAATGCAATAATATATTATAATATGGTAAAAAATTTTGTATAAATTAAGTATAAAGAGTAAAATAAATAATTCATTAATCTTATATGCTAAATTATAATAGGTTTGCTTTAGATTAACAGTAGTGAAATACTTATACAAGTATATCTATAAAGGGCATGACAAAATAGTAATTCAGGTTAGAGATAGAGAGAATCAGATAAATGAAATACAATATTATCAAGATGCAAGATCCACCATAAGAAGCTATATGGATGATATACGAGTTTGAATGAATGATATTTACTATGTTGTTATGAACCTATAACTCCATCTACTAAATAAGCATATAGTAATATTTTAGCATAACCAGAACTTACAAGACATACTTCAATGAGATCATGTGAAAAAAATGATGTTGACTAAATTTTTTATTACATGTTTAAAAAGTGAAGAAGCAAGCATACTATTGTATAGGGAATTTCTAGAGCATTATGTTTGGAATGCAAAAAATCAAGAGTGGATAAAAAGAAAAACTAAAAATTTCATTAGACGTGTAAATGCAGCCAATCCGATGAAAGGAGAAAGGTATTGACACACCCCCGACCCAAACCTCAAGGGATGCGACAAGCTCCCGTAGCATAACCGTTGTCCACCCGTCTCAGGCAAACAACGACTATACCACAAGGGAAGCTAACCTGCTAATGCTCGTATAAGAAATCCCAAAAGAACAATAAGAATAAACAATACAAAACAACTATACCCTGGATACATTAATACAAGGATTCTTATACATAGTACATTTGGTATACTGCCAATTCTAATACAAAAGAGCCTATGCACAAATATACAATTGCAGGAGTCCGTCCCGAAGTCCAAGACACAAACCAGCTGTTGTACCTCTAGCCCTGCTGCTCTCCCTCAGAACTCGGACCTACGTTCATCAAATGACAAACGCTGAGAATAATCTCAGTGGTGCTAGGAACACATCACAAATACCAATCACAAGCATTCATACATACAGCATAATCATCGGGAATTCAATCCCCAAGCATCAGTTCTAGGCTTACCGAGCCAAAGAACAAGGAAAGCAATCATCAAACATAACACCTAACCCAAACACTCAATTCCGAGCACAAACCATAGCACAAACCTGGAGAAAGAAGACTGCTATCACTCGCCCTCGATCACCACGCTAACCTGCTCTAGCC
>CANYBF013061402.1:0-12703 GCA_948192965.1 Dalechampia spathulata | reverse complement strand
TCTTCTGCACTGTTCCAATATCATGGACTTCAATATATAGTTTAATACTCCAAGTAAAACAAGTTCATTTAAAACATTGTACTATATAATGAATAATGCCTTTATTAATGAAAAACGTATAGTACAAATACACATGATGCTTTAAGCATACACTAACACAAGGTTGATCCTATGAAGTACCTATATGTAGCTCCTTTGTTAGTAGGGAAACTCTCTAGGTGGCTGATCCTGTTGTCAGAGTTTGATGTGTAGTACATCACTACCAAGGTAATCAAAAGCAGAGCAATTGTCGAGTTCTTAGCATCCAGGCCGATGGATGACTTTGAAACCTTTGAACTAGACTTCCCAGATGAGCACTTGGGGGCAGTTGATGTCTAGAAATGGCAGTTGCACTTTGACAGTGCAGTCAACAGAAGAGGTGAAAGTATATGAGTTGTGCTAATCACTCCTGAAGGTGAACTCATTATGCTTTCAAAGCGGCTGAGCTTTTCAGTCACTAACAATATGGCTGAGTATAAAGCATGTCTCTTTGGGCTCGAAGCACTGCTAATGATTGGGGCCCAAGATGTACAGATATTTGGTGATTCCATGCTAGTCATTTACCAATCCACGGTCAAGTGGGATGTTAAAGAAGAGAGGCTTAAGCCTTATGCTGAATACATGAAGCTCATGGTTTGCAATTTTAGCTCCTACCAATTCATTCATATGCTACATGAAGAAAATCATATGGCTGATGTCTTAGCCACACTGGCCTCAGTCTGTGAGTGACCGTAAAGTCAAGCTCAACCTGTGTTCATTTAGCAGTCAATGATTCCTTGCTATGAGGGAGAATGGGTTATGGCGCTAGACCAAACAGATGAGACCCCATGGTACACTGATATCATGAACTTTCTGAAGACTAGTACTTATCCAGAAGAAGCCAATAAAATTGATAAGCTAGCTCTATACAGATTAGCAGCCAACTTTACCTGGCATCAGGATGTTCTCTACAGAAGAACAGTAAATGGTCTACAGCTTTGATGCATATCAGGGAAGGAGATTGAATCAATCATGCAAACTGTACACGCTGGTGTATGCAGGTCCCACATGAATAGATTTTCCCTCTACAGAAAAATCCTATGCCAAGGATATTTTTGGCTCATTATAGAGTCAGACTGCATATAATTTGTATGAAGATGCCATGGATGCCAGATTCATGGAGACCTGAGTCACATACCATCGGTCGAATTGCAGAATTTGACAACACCTTGGCCATTCTCAGCTTAGGGGATAGACATCATGGGTGAGATTCATCCTAACACTTCCAATGGACATCGGTACATACTGGTGGCTATTGATTACTTCTTTAAATGGGTGGAGTAAGAATCTTACAGTATATTGGGGGCAAGACAGGTTGCTAAGTTTATAAAGAAGACTCTCATATGCCGATATGGGGTGTCACATCATCTGGTGTCAGATAATGGAGTGCAATTCCAAGCTCAAGTTGCTGACTTACTGGAAAAGTATGGGATTGAGCACCATCGATCTTCACCATATCACCCTCAAGCTAATAGGGCAGTCAAAGAGGCCAACAAGACAGTCAAGCGCATCTTGGCCAAGACAGTGAGAACTTACAAGGATTAGCATGAGTAGCTACCATTTGCCTTATAGGGTTACAGAACCACTGTGAGGAGTCCTACGGGTGATACCCCTTACTCCTTGGTTTACGGGACAAAAGCCGTATTACCAATTGAAGTGGAGCTAAAGTCACTTTGTGTCATTTTGAAATCTCAGTTGCCAGAAGCTGAGTGGAAAAGGGCCAAATACGAGCAACTGGTTGCTATTGATGAGAAGCGACTGCAAGCTCTCTATCATCTACAACTTTACGAAAAGTGCATGGCAAACGCATTCAATAGAAAGGTTAAGCCTGTTGTCATACAGGAAGGTGATCTAGTTCTGAAGAAAGTCAAGCTAGCTATCCGCTACCCTCGTGGAAAGTTCAGGCCTAACTGGGAAGGCCCGTTCCTGGTTAAGAAGATCCTCTCCGAAGGCGCTGTCCAAATTTCAGACTTGGAGGGTAACAAATTCTCAGAACCTATCAACCTTGATCGACTGAAGAAGTATTTTATCTAGAGCAAAGGATAAAAGAAAAGCAAATAAAAATGAAAAGCCTGGTGAACCAAAAACCTGCATAGGTAGTTCGCGCAAAAGTTGAGGCAAAATGAAAAACATTCGCTCGATGAGTTGAAAATCTGCTCTGACAACTCATGCAAAATTTAGAGCTCTTAAAAGCAAAAGGAGATCGTTAAAATAGTTGATCAGAAAATCTTACACGAGACTGGTCAATAACACGGGTTAAGTCTGATACATATCCAGGACTTCTGTGTTAATTTTAACATTTTCCATATGTTTATAAACTTAGCCATAAGTTATATAAATCTCAAACCGAAAGTGCTATCTTTCTTTATTATACATTATTGCTTAATAATGTCTTGTAGTACAAGACTCAGGCGTGGCACAGTACCCATAGCTTATACTCATCATCTGTGGTAGATCCAGCTCCAGGAATCTCCACCAACACTATCCGACGACGAGGCCAAGTCCTCTCCACGTGCTCTACAAAGTGAGGCACTAGCCTTCCTCCCTCGAACTCTATCAATCGAGGTATAGTTTGCTGATGGCTATACTGACGACAGATCCTAGCAGGACTGTAGTGCATGCAATGCTTGAATCTTGGCAGTGGGATACAATCTATGTAGGTCATCATAGTCATATGCTATATACACCACCAAGGACAGCTCCACCTAATCTTGCTCTCAGGTCTGGTCCCCATCCACTCAGTCCAGCCTTGGAATGTCATCGTCTTTGCCTCACTGAAGGCATAACCTCTTCACATATGGCTATAGGGAGGTATCTTTGTAGGTCTCCTGCTAGCGGTGCCAGGATCCCAAGCTTCTCTTGAAGCCAGATTTGTTATAAAACAAAATAAAAATAAAAGCTCACTGAGTTGAAAACCTTGTAAAAGGCTACTCAGTTAAAAATAAGAGCAACCCGCTAAGCTGAAAACCTAAGGGGGTAGTTCAGGCAAAAGTTAGGGTCTGAAGCAAAATTAGCAGCCCGATGAGCCGAAAACCTCACAAAAGGTGACTCATGCAAAAATTAGGGCAAAAACATAATTTTCTAAGTTGAAAACCTACAAAGGCAGCTTAGAATTCTCACCTGTAGAAGAAGCAAGCTACCACTGAAACACTTAGATAGTCCCCTCTTCGCTCTCTCCAACCTAATGATCGTCTCTGCTACGATCATAGGAAAAGGGGTCCGACCCTGCACCATCTGGTCTACCATAGGCCCGATCAACAAATCCCCATGACCGAATTGGGCTAGTAATCCAAATCCAACTACCCTCAGCCATGACGGGTCTTCCATTGATTTCTGGCCACATAGCCAAAAAACAGCGATGAGATCTACAGAGTCATTTGTAGTCAAAAGTGACGTCGCCTCCATCGGGCTGACATCAAAGGCCCTAATCAAATGTGAAATTACCTCTCCAATAGGCACTGGCACTGTCAGCATCACCATCATGCTACATGAGACTCCGAGAATAGCAACAAACTCCTCATACATCAGACATAACTCCACATGTCTGAACCAAAACACGTGAACTTCCGGATCCCAGAATTACACAGTGGCGTGTAGGAAAGCATTATTGATTGAGACTTATAAAAAGGTCCTTAAGTATTGGAGTTCGATCCTACTTAATTGATTCCATTCCTCGTTGCCCCCATAGGCGGGAAAGAGCGCAAAAAGCAGACAGTGATTGCTGAGTCATTGTAACTTCTACAAAGAAGAGTAAATGGGTTATGATTTAGCAATAAAACATAAAACATGGTGCATTTATAGTAGCAAACAGCTTTGGATTCCACTAATAAATCCAAAAGATACACAGTTCAAGCCTTCATCTATTTTCACAGTTGGTACGCAACAACCCTAGCATACTAGGCATACAATGCCATACTGTAACATGCTATCTTATTCTAATACAGAATCTATAGAGTTCTGACATCATGCATATGGGAGTCTGACATCATGTCTCCTCTAAGCATCATCTTCCCCGGAGTGGTCATCGTCAGGACTGAGGCTATCCGAGACTTCAATGTTGTAATGCTCTAGACACGCTGTTAGTCGAGAAATCTCTCACCCCATCTGCTCTGTCATTTGGATGTAGCGGTCATGCTCCTCCCACTTTACCTGCCTGCTTGACTACAAACATAAGCATATAGGCATATAAGTCATGCACTCATGTATTCCCATGTACTTGCATTTCATGATAGGTGCTCACCTGGACATCCAGCATCTCAGACGTATGATAGTGATGCAACCCCATCAGCAGCCTTGAAGCTTCTTCCATGGCATCTCGAGGCACCTGTAAGATCAAACACATGTCAGACCACTGAAGTCAAAGGTATATCAAAACACGCATACTCACATGGGTCGTGTTTGGGGGATCAAACTCAATCTCACTCCTTGTCAGAACTGGGAAGGAAGTCTCATAAGGATAGCTAGTCTTGTCATAAGTAAAGATCAGTGGGTTCTACGACCACATCAATTAGCCTTCTACAAAGTCTGCTGGATGCTCATATCCTGGGGGTACCTCCAGAGTGCCAGACATTGACACTGGTGGGTTTGCACCAGCCTCAGAATCATGGGATCTTTTTAAGGCACCCCTACCTCGAGAACTACCAACAGCCAGTGAACCACGACACCCACCTCAAATGCTATGAAGGTCGGATCTCACTCCTGATCCACTCGATCGGTCATGCTGACCTCTGCATATGGAGAGCTCTAAGGATCCCAATAATCTCAGTTGGATGAAAGTGGGGTAATCCACAGGTAAATCAGATAGATGTTCTCGCCCAAGATTTCCAGTCAACCCAGAACATCATATATGGTTATGCAGCAGGCTCCATACGGCCTTCAGGCCCCAATTGCTAATCAATGATGCACTCTCCTAAATAAAAAGTCTACCCTCATGACTCTTTAACAGCATATGACACTCATCTTTGTGCACTAAGTTAGTCTAGTATTCCAACTGAGGAAACATATTGCTCCAGGGATAAGGACGCACCTATTCCAAAAGCAACGAGAAAATAAGAGCCTACTCAGTTATTTATCAAACTAGTTCAATACAGTTTAATGCAAATTAAATTGTCTATTCTTACCTGATCCTAGGTTAAGTCATTGAGATGCTCCCTCAACTCATCCATCGTGTGCTTGAGTCTCCACCTCAGAACACTTCATGCCTGCATGTACAGGAAGTCAAGCGGTACCCCATGTGGAATCTCGGGTTCTGGCAGCAGTCCAAACTCGTATGCCATGATCTACAAGATCAATACACACAGTCAGTAAAATTCAAGCAAATACCGGAATCAGAATCAATAGAATTCTGCTTACTTCCACTACTTACCAGCATCTAATAAAATGGTGTCTTCACTGCCTACTGCAGAGGTTTAGTCTCTCTATCAGATGGGCTAGACCAGTGCTACCCCATTCATACCTCCCGATGGTGTTCAGATCATGGAGGGCCCACAACATAGACATATGGACACTGCTCGTAGTATCATTAAACAAAGTACACCCTAGTACATACAGTAGAAAGTTGCAGGTATACTGATCTACCAAGATCATCCAACCGAGTATCTCTGCCAGTACGGCTTCCCTGAGGCAGTCATATGATATGTTATGCACGCCCCTCACACTAGGTCACACACCTAAAAGATCAAAGATTATACCATATGCTTAGCACGGTGACGTCAATCTAGCATCAAACTGTATAGGCAGTCCTGCGCACTCCAGCCCTATGATTCCAGCAAAAATCCCAGGGGTAATTGCAAATTCTCCCATAGGCAGATGGAAAGTATGTGTAGAATCCATCCACCATTCAATCATCGTTGTAATACAAACCGGTTGCACCTTTTGTCCACACCAGTAAAATAGGAGATATATGGACCGAAGCAGCTCTGGTCCACTTTGATACGGATCTCCCGGGGCAGCTGAGAGTATCACTCGAAGACCCCTCAGATGCTGCCGCTATCGATAACTATTCACTCCCTCTACAAATCATAAAATTCAAGTCAGTTACAGACTAAATTATAAAATACAAACAACATTTCAGAGGTACAGAGCTCCTCCCTAAAGCCCAAAACCTACTAAGCAAATTTTTGAAAAACAACTAAAAAATGGGCGATTTGACCCACTTTTCCATGCTATGTATGCTGCACATAGCACTATGTGCACCACACATGGCTTACATGTGGCGCATATAGTGCTATATACGCCACATATAGCACAAACCTGCACCAAAAATCATAATTTTCACCAAAAAATCCAGACAAACACGTGCGTACCTAAGCCTAGCAATAGCCTAGCACATAATCCTAGCCTAGAAATGGCTTAAACGCATCAAAAATAGCCTAAAACTCAATTTTTGGAAAAACCATAAAAACTAAAAAACCGAGCCAAAACCCGAAAAACTCACTTTCTCGGGAAGAGCTCGGGACTGATGGGAGTCTATGGCAAAAGTCTCCACGACTACATCACCAAATCAGGCTCCAAAATAGGCATCACGTGTTGTAAGCTTGGTTAGAACGTAGCTCAGGGTAGATTCCGGGTCCCAGGGGGTTGGTTGCATCCTTATTCCGGCCATTTTCGTAAAAATGCTAAGTTTTCAGTTTGGGGGATTGAGAGAAAATGAAGTTTTAGAGGGGAAACAAACTAATTTTTAGGATGAAAGCCTAGAAATATAAAATTTCCAAGCTATGTACGCCACACATAGGGGAACACGCTCTGCATGTAGCAAATTTTGCTAACATGAGCCACCTTTTGGGAGTGCCTGCTAATGTGCGCCCAAGTCCCACTAAGATGCACATAAAAAGTTAGGCCTCTGGTAAAAATTTCAGAATTCTTGGAGGTCGTTTGCTCCACCAAGCTTGATTTTCACAACCCGCAGCGTTTGAAAAATCTGGAAAATCAATCAGAATGCAGCAAACTGATACTTAAAAATTCAAATATTTTTCCTGGACCATTTCAATACCAATTTCATTGATAAATTGTTTTCCCATGTCTGGCAAACACAGGAAATTGATCAAGCAGATGATCAAAAATAGTCAAGCCATTGACCAAAAAGTGTTGCATTTTGACAGAGGGTCCCAAATACAGCCTTTGGAGATAGATAACATTTATTTGATGGTGTGAGAATAAATCTAACGGTTGATCACCCTGACCCAGCAAGATAGTTACCTCTGGTTCTGCAGCTGAACCACCCAATCCAGTAGAGATCACAGAGTCAAGCCTTTGACTTCAAAACCATAATGCATAGGCATCTGAATGCTAACTTCAGATGATTTACTCGCAAAGAAGCCATCAATCTCGCAGTGACCACCGATCAGCCCTGATCAGAATAACCTGAACACCGGGCTCCTAGTGATAGAAATGGAAATTTACTGGTCAAAACCATCCACCAGAAAATGTTAGAGACCTAGTAGAGGATCCCAGATGTTGTTTTGCAGATATCTGACATTTATGTGATGGTGCAAGCATTGACCCAGTAGACAGTTATCTGGGTCCTGCAGTGATCACAGAACCAAGCCTTTGGTTCCTAAATCCTAGCAGGAGGCATCTGGATGCTGACTTCAGATGATTAACACTCGTAGCAAAGCCATCAGTTCCATTAAGGACCACTGATCAGCCTTGATCATCTAGCTCGAGCATCGGGCTCCCAGTGGCAGAATTGGGTTCCTAAGCCTTAGCATGAGCAATGGATCAGCCTTGATCTTCCAGCCCGAGCACCGGGCTCCCAGTGGCAAGATTAGAACTCAAGCCTCGACGTGAGCGAGCCTCAACATGAGCATTGGACCTTGACATGAGCGTCAGTCAGGTACCTTTCTTAATTCTTATGAAAAGTCATGTTATGATCAGATCTCATTTTGATGACTTACGCTTATGTCGCCTCAAAATGGTCCTGATTAGGGGGCAAACTGTTGACCCTAACTTTTCATCCTCATGCAATTTCGGGTTTTTATTGATTCGGCTCGGTATTAGTCCTCGATATCGACCCCGATTATGTACATATGCCTCTGTGGCTTCTTCTAAGTATTATGGTGCATATAGTACATCATAGTTGGTGGGGCCTATCACGGTGTTTGGCAGGGCCCTCCACCCTCATTAGCATATTCTGAATGTTCTATGCCTAAAGAACACATTTTATTCCTGCCTACGCGAGGCAGAGCACACAAAATACAAAATGTTGCATTTTGGGCACTTGGCACTATTCACCCAAGATAGTACATAGGTGGGGCCTGCCACCTTTATTTGTTTTTTAGAATATTCTGTGCATACAGAGTACATAACACGTGCCTACACGAGGCATAACAATTGGCATGCCGAATGCCACATTCGGTGCTTGCTGCACTACGAGGCCCACCAAAGGCACTGGTAGGGCCCACCACCTCTGTTAGCCCATTCTACATGTTCTGTGTACACAGAATGCATTTCACACATGCCTATATGAGATACAGCACTTGGCATATTAAATGCTACAATCCAGACCCACTATGCTATGGGGCCCACCGAAGGCACTGGTGGGACCCACTACCCATCTTAGCCCTTTTTCGAGTGTTCTATGCATACAGAATACAGTTTCACTTATGCCTACATGAGGCACAACTCTTGGCGCACTAAATGCCACATTGTCGCCATAATAGCATTGTGGGCCCAAAATAGGCCCATTAGTAGAACTCGCCACTCGAGGCCGAATTTGGTAAAACTCAAAACTGCAAAGCGACTCAAAATGTCATTTGCATCTCTGTTGACATATGGCACGTATCCTATTTTGCTCATAGGGGTGGAGTGCATAGGTCAAAAATGCTATATGTGCAGCATATAGTACTATATGCTACGCATGTAACATAGTAAAGACGTTTGGTCGGGAGCCTTCTCGGGACCAAATCGGATGTGTGCCACATTACACAATGTCTTGGTACATAAAATGATGCTTATAGAGCATGTGGTGCATGTCTCGATATGGCTATAGTGGGCCCCACGTGACGGGTCAAAAGGCTATATGCTGCGCATATAGCACTATATACGCTGCATATAGGCTATGTGCTACGCACATAGCCTTTGAATTTTTCAAATCTGGGCCAAAAATTACAATTTTGCCACACCCCAGTTTGGCTCTATAAATATAGAGCTTGGGGTTCAGTTTTAGGGGTCCGAAAATTGCCTTAAGGCAAGCTAAAACTCTACCAAAATTCTCCCAAAATTAATTAAACACTTGATTAATTAAATCCTTAGGATTTAGAGACAAATTAGCTTTAGTTAGGCTCCCTAAACATGTTTGGAAGCAAGATCAAGGAAGAAGACCTATTGCTTAGAGGTAATCCTTCCCTTTTTCTTCATTTTTCTTCCATTCTGTTTAATTTTTTGGGGTATATGCTACACATATACATCTATGTGCGCCACATATAGCTCATGTGTGGAACACATAGGCCTATATGCTGCACATATAGGCCCCAAATTTTAAAGAAAATGCTATTTTCTCCCATTTTTGGCTAGTTTTTCTCCCAATCTGGTCTGTTTAGTAACATTTGAGGCCTTTCCATGCATTTGGTATTTTTGATCTACCTTAAATGTTCCAGATCTAAAATAATTTTAACTTTAAAATTATTTTTCTTGAGTTGGATGCAAATCCACAAAGCAAAATCCCTTTTCAGGCTCTGATCTGCCTATATCGGGGTCGGATCTAAGGTTTTTGCTTAAAAATCCTTGATTCCTCTTCTGTTTTTCAAACTATGTACACCACATATCCGTCTATGTGCACCACACACAGCCTATGTATGGCATACATAGATTTATGTGCTGCATACATAGATCTTGATTTTCACAGAAAATCCCATTTTTCGCCCGATCCGCTTCGGATTTGATTTTTCCAGTGACTCCAGTAGCTTCTTCATGCACTTGGGGTTCTGGATCTATCAAATATTGCTCAAATCTAATTGATTTTAGCCTTAAAATTAATTATTTCATTTAATTGCCTAATTAAATGTTTGATCTACAAATTGGAGGCCGATCTGAGCTGAAAATGAGGTACTGTCTTCATTAAAGTTACGTGTTTTTATCTGTAGATTGTTTCTGTACTGACAAATTTAATTTTCTTATAGATCAACCAATTATGTATGCCACATGTTGATCTATGTGTGCCACACACAGCCTATGTGTGGCGCACATAGGTCTATACGCAGCGCATATACTTCACATTTTTCCAGAAAAATAGTATTTCAAATCATATTTTTGACATATTTTGATTTTTTCAGTGGTATTTGATGCTTTACAGTGGCTCAAGTATTCTAGATCTATCATAAAATAATTACATTTAATTAATTTTGGCCTCAAAATTAATTTTTACGATAGAAAACCATTTTTACTCGTATAAATATGGTTTTTAAAAGGATTGGAATTAAATTAGTCGACTGGTTATCTCCAATATAATGAACATATTAGTTAAGGATAAAATTACTGACATAAAAAGATTTCAATGTAAACCAAGTTATAGGTAGAATTATATCCCTTTTTAACCACTTTTTAATACAAAACATTTTACCTTCTAAGACCTTTGCCCATTGTACAAGACTTTTATCTAAGAAAATAACCTTTAAATTAAATATTTTATAAACCATTGAAAACTAGACTCAAAGATCTTTCCAACGATATATTACACGCCCCAAAACTCATTCGATAAGACCTCTAAACATTATTTACAAAATTGCCCATCAAAGCTGAAAATTGGTTACGGCCACAATCGTGGCATAAACTCCACGATTGTGGACTTAAGTAGATAATCTACAAAACCTACTAGAAAAATCCATGATCGTGGCTTCAATTCCACGAGCGTGACTGAGGGCATGAATTTTAACAGAAACACAGTCTAAAACACATCCAAATGATCCCTCAAACATCTTAATCCATAACCACAATCAAATCATCTTCAAAACACTTCTAAAACTTACTAAAAACATCAATTTATCATAATTTTAATCATCTATCAAAACAATTCATCATTTGCAACAATCAAGAAACTAGTTCAGTTTCTTTAAAACCATTCAATATCAATTCAACACTTCAACACTTCTACTTCTTTATATGATCCATCCTTCATTTCAATTCCTTCTTTTACATAATATCAACACAACTCAACAAACATAAGGGACAAAAGAAAACAACCATACTCTTTAATTCATGCTTCCTCTTACTTAGATCATAATCTTTTGAACATTTAGGTTTGTAAGAACAAAGAAAAGAGAAGAAGAAGAAAACATGAGTAAAGCATATAAAACACCAAAAGATTATGTAATCCAAAAGCTATGCATGATCCTTACCTTTAATTGCTATGATGTTGCCTTAAGCTAGGTCATAAGAATAAAGAAGAAGAAGGAGGAGAAGGACGAGGAGAACGAGAAGTAGAATGTAAAATGAAAGGAAGAAGGGAAAACACTTGGCTAATATCCTCTTTATTATGATAAGGCCAATGTAATAATTATTTATATATATATAATTAACTTAAGGAAGGTCTAATTATGCATGGATAAGTGACTTCCTTACATCATTTAATCTACCATTATTTCTAACTTGTACTTACTTATTTTAAACCATACTTTATCATATAATAAGATGTTAAACATACCAAACATCACCTAATATACATTAATTTTATTATAAAAATTCATTCAAGGCATTGAATAAAATATATTCTTTATTAACATCTTTCATGCATATTCAACATTATAAAACATCCTTTCATCTATTTCTACTATTTCCTCTATAAATTCCATATTATATGGAATTCCTTTATTCATAATTCCCTTTTCAGTATATCATCAAGTTATCCAATTCATGCATCATATTCAATTTATGCATTTCATACATCTATCAATCATTCATTGTGATATATTTATAAAAGAAATGCATATCAAAATGCTATGTAAACTAGGATGTGACATTATTTTTGCCTGATAAAGTTAACCTGCTCAACCATCTCCTGCCCTTGAGTCATAAAGGAGTAGTCTCCTAAATGATATATCCTATAAGCCTCATAACTAGATGGCCCTAGCATATGTCTTGTACTAATATTGTTTACAGATAGCCTATCCAACTTGCTCACCAAAGCATCAAACTTAGCATTTAACATGTTGATAGCCTCCACATTATGGAAATTTGTGACTTTCTTGGAACCAGCTGCCTCATTATTCCACTAATAAGGATTAACTAATATCTCCTCTATCAGTGCCTTTGAATAAACTAGTGTCTTGCCTATGAAAGATCCTCATACTGTTGTATCCATATTGCTCTTCATATTGAGGTGATGACCATTATAGAAGATCAACACCAATATCCACTTTAGCACTCCATGGTATGGGCATTAGCACTGTAGGTCTTTGAACCTTTCATTTTCCTTATGCAATGATTCCTTCTCCTGCTGAGAGAAGATGAATATCTTATTCTGTAGCTTTATTGTCTTCATTGGTATAAAGTACTTGTCACACCCTAATTTTGGACCGGCCTTGGTTCGGATCGATTCTGAGTTGATTCTGGGCCATTTAGGGTTCTTTCGGACCGTCTGGGGTCCTCTCGGACCGGGCTAGGCCCGTTTAGGGTTCCATTTGGCACTTTT
>CANYBF013061109.1:0-18995 GCA_948192965.1 Dalechampia spathulata | reverse complement strand
TAATTAATTGAATATTAATTGACTTATGGTTTTAAAGTTAGTAAAGAATTATCATTATGGTATTAATTAGCTTTATTATTATAAGTTATATATACTTATATTTATAAGATTATATATATTATAGTATACTAGTTGTTAGTGAACCTTTAGTTGCTTTAGTTAATTCATTAATTAAGTCAAGTGGGGTTAGATTTTTATTTATATTGCTATTGGGTTAGTGAGTGAGGGGGGACATTGCGGTAGAAGTTGTTGGGAAGTGGGTGAAAAGGATGGTTTACAGGAGATGTGAGAGGCTTCATTGAGTTGTCCCTTGTTGTTTTCTTTTATCTTTTCTCTTCTTCTTGGGCAGCTGCTATCTCGTGCTCACCAGGGCTCCTTTTCTTTTAGCTTTTCCGTAATCAAACACTATAATATATCTTATGTTTTGCTTAGTTTGAAGGGGTTATTTCCGATTTAGGAGGGTTATTATTTGTTGTGATGGGCTGCTCGTCACCTCCTGGTCTCGTCTTGTTTTTGTGCTTTCTTGATAATCCGGGGGAAATGTTGCTGCTATTTTATGGATGATGTTTTGGTTGGCGTGTGCTACGGATGTCCTTTCCTTTGTGCATGTTAAAAGGAAATGCTATGAGGGTTATATGATAAATCGAGTTGCTGTTCTTTATTAGTGATTTCTTGTTGCTTGTATCGTTGAGACTATGGGTGAGGCATGCATGCATGTTATCCTATAATTCTGATTAATCTTATATTGTTGTTACGGGTTCATTAGAGGATCAAAGACTCGGTTCATTCTTTTATCAAGGTGGGTTGCATGTTATTTATTTTGAGTTGCATGTCAAATTTGGTCATTTTCTTCTTGAACAGTCGCAGGTTGATATGAAGCTCTCTCTCTTCTTCTTTTTTTTACATCTTACATGATCTGGTTTATAAGAAGAGTGGTGTTATTGCGTTTGGAAGTATATATGGAAATGGTTAGTTGAAGGAGTTAGCTTCGGGGGCGTAAGTGGAAGTCTTCATGCCGATCCTATGTCTTTTACTTAGTCACTTTTACTGTTTTAGTGGGATTGTTGCGTTGGGTTGAGGTTAGTGGTGTCATGCATGTCCTTGGTTTGGTGTGTTGATGAGGGTTATTTCAGCAGAAAGGGAGAGTGTAAAACATCACATTCTTATAAATTCATTTCATAATTACATACATTCATTTTATACTGAAATGAGATATTGCGATTATGAAAATACAAGAATTATTTGTGATGCTATGAATGAAAATCAAAGGTGAATCCAGGTACTACAAAGAGTTAAGATGAGAATTCTGGAATTTGAGAGTTAAGATGAGAATTTTGGAATTTGATACGTGCGATTATGTTTACACTTGGATTTAAATTGTACGCTGCTTTAAATAAATATCATTGGCATTTGATTATATGCTTTCAGTTGTTATTATTAATATTATCAATTGTTGCATTCATTTATTTAGCGCCACTGAGTTTTACTCAGCGTTTATCAATTGATGAACGCAGGTCGAGCACATTAGAGGTTAGACGGGGTTAGCGGTATTTGTTGGCAGTGTGGTGCACGACTTCTGCGGTTCTCGCGAATGTTGCCCGGGACTTACTTAGATGGACTCCTACCGGTATTGTGTATATTGTCTATGCTCTTCTCATTTTTGGCAGTAATATTAGTTGTGTTGTTTTAATTACTACTTGTTGATACCACTGGGATAACTGTAGTCAGACATATATTGGTTTTTTTACTGCGTGTTATAATTATCTCAGTGTTGTTTCTTATCTCATTGTTATGTGATTGTTTTCCCTTGTGATGAACTTTTAGAGCTCGAGGGAGGAGTTTCAGGGTTTTATTATGGGACATGTCTCTACTTGGACGTGTGACAGCACTATTCACCATGAATAGGATATAGGTGGGGCCCACCTCTCGTATTAGCTCAATTCTGTGAATTCTGTACTTACAGAATACATTTCACGGCTACCTAATGCAAGGCACATCCCGTGGCATCCCCAACGCCACATTTCGGGCTCACCATACTATGGGGCCCACCAAGCATTAGTGGGACCCGCTATCCACTGTAATTCTATCCTGTGTGTTTTGTACGCACAAAACACATCCCACTTGCTGCCTTACCCAAAGCAAAGCACTTGGCATGCTCTTTGCTACCTTCTGGGCCCATTATGTTGTAGGGCCCACCGAGGCACTATTCATCATGAATAGTACATATATGGGGCCCACCACCCAACTTAGCCTAATTCAAGTGTTTTATGGACATAGGCCACATTTTTGCTAGTGCCTACACGATGCATGACCTTTTGGCACGTCGGATGCCATTTTGGGCCGAAATAGAATCGCAAACCCTAAAACGAGCCCATTAGCCAAAACTCGACGTTCGGGGCCGAATTTAGCAAAACTTATAACTGCAAAGTGACTCGAAATGTCGTTTGCATATTCCTGGATATATGGCATGCATCTCGTTCCACCCGTACGAGGTGGAGCGCATAGGTCGAAAACGCTATATGCGTAGTGCATAGCACTATGCGCTACGCACATTGCATAGTGAAGACGTTTAGCCGAGAGCCTTTTCGGGACCGAATCTAGAAAACTTTCTTTCATGAAAGTATCTTGAAATATCAAATAATGCTTATTCGGTATAGGGCGCACATATCGTTGGGGCCCCAGCAGGCCCTATGAAGTAAATTCAAGACTATGTGCACCGCACATAGCACTATATGTAGCGCACATAGCCTTCAAAATTTTTAAATCCGAGCAAAAATTACAAAATTGTCATGCCCAAAAATTGCTCTATAAATATAGAGCTTGGGGTCTATCATAAAGATCTCAAAAATTGCCAAAAGGCAAGCCAAACCTCTGTTAAAATCATTTCATAATTAATTAGGCCCCTAATTAATTAAATTACTTGGATTTAAAGACAAATTGGCTCTAGTTAGGCTCCCTAAACATTATGCCATGACATGCATATGCCATGCCATACATCCTTCACATGCCATGCATATGGTATGTCATCCACTATGCCATGTCATGTATATGCCATGCCATTTCATATTCCACGCATAAGGTATGTCATCCACTATGCCATATCATGCATATGTCATGCCATTTCATATACCACGCATAAGGTATGTCATTCACTATACCATGTCATGCATATACCATGCCACACATCGTTTCACATGCCATACATATGGTATGTCATTTATTATGCCATATGATACATACGCCATGTCATGCATCACTTCACATATATCATGCATATGATATGCCATTCATCCCATATGTCATGCATATGCCATGTTACTCGCTTCGTGCATTACGCATATGCCTTGCATACATTACGCCTACACCAAACACCATGCAATCCAAAACGTTAACATATTACGCTATATGCTATTTGCTATGTTATATGCTTATATACATGCTAGGTTGCCATGTCATATGATATATCATTCACAATCACATGACATGCATATGCCATGTTACCTTTTCGCTATTTTGCATGCCATGCATATGCCATGCCACTCAAATGCCATATAGCATTATATGACGTTCTACGTGCAACCTTACAACGTCAAATCACATGTCGCGATGTGTGCTTACATTTACGCTTGTATGCTTGCCTGCTTAGGACAATTAATCTCAACTATAATATTAAAATTGACTTTGGAAACTCATAGAATAGATCTCCACCACCCGAACCCAATCTCTAAAGGGTTTAACTAGCACTCATGCTATGGGTCGGTTGGACCAATCCAGAACCATCCGGTGGCGACTCCTTTGCGACTCTTTTAAGTCTGTATCATTCCCTAAGGGAACCCCTTAAGAAGACTACACTTTCGCTCTAAGTACGGTCCCCGGTCCAGGACTTTTGCAAGCCTCGCTCTGGGCCCCGGCAGAAACCGGCGCTCACAGTAATAGAATAGCCATAGTTTTTATTTATTTGTTCATAAACTAACTTCATCAAAACTTAAATCATAGAATATATATATATATATATATATACATGTACACTGTAACACTATAAATCACATAGCCAAATAAACACATGTACATATATCACAAATAAATACCTTTAGCTGAAATTTGTTCATCATTAGGCATGAAGAACCAAACTACAAAACATAAACGCAACGCAATTCCTTCCCCAACATACAATCATACCCTCTTTAATAATTACCCACTCATACTTACTTAATCGTCCAAATTTTCAATTACTTCCTTACACACCTAATCAAGTCTTAATAATCTTCGATTTGAAACAAAAGAGAAAGAAAATCTATTTTACTTGTATCTTTGGAGTGCAAAGGAAGAAATTTTCGGATAAGAATGAAAGAAGATGAGGATGTGAAGAAAAGAAAAGATGGGAGAAAGATAAGAAGAGTACGGTGGAAGCTTGGAGAAAGGAAAGGTGTGGTGGAGAGATTTTCCTCCTTAAAGTGATTTTAAATAAAGAAAAATGTACACCAACTAACCTTATTCACGCACCCACTCAACCCATCACTCAAATATCCAAAAACTTTAATAAATACATAGATATATATAATTTATAATACATCTTATTTTTATATTTTATACATATAGCTTATTATTACTCATTATACAATATTGTAAATCATAATTTAATATATAATTAAAATTTACTTTAATATAAAATAATAAATCATCATAAGATAATAAAATACAATATGATTCAATTTAATATTATATATTCATTGATACTTGATGTAAATAAAATTCAATCATATTTATATATATTTAAATATATAAATATATTTTTTTTAATCACAACTTAAAATTTATTTATAAAATAGTCATCACGTAGAATCAAATACTTATTCATATATATATACATATATTAAATATTCGTTCGCATTCTCTATACAAATATACATATACTATTACACGTATATATTCTCGTATATATATACCTATATTCCTTCATTTAATTTAAATTTTATTAATCAAGTCTACATCTATTTATATAGAATATTCCTAACAATAGGTATATGACACTTGTTCACTCCATTATACATTAAACCTTATTTATCTCAATACGTATAATTTATTTATATGATCCTTAATCATTCCATAATTATTAAATTATGAATACTCCCAAAAATAAATATAATTCATATTGTTTCCTCAAATGCATGTATTATCATACATACGTAAATTATCGCACCTTAATATATATGTGTTTAATTGATCAACTTAATAAAACACGCTTAAATTTATTATATGTATTTAACTTGATCTACTATCAATTTATTATTATTCCTTGATCTTGATAAATATTTCTTATCATCATTATAATATTTATGAACTATCACCTCGAAATACGTACTTTTTCAAAATTCCATGTCATCATCAAATTTTTGATCGTATAAAAATAATTTTCATCTCTTAAATCAGTAATTTTGTACGTACTAAAAATGAGGGTATGACAATCTTCCAGTTCATCAGGAAACATAGCTATCTTTTCTGATATATGGTCTTGCAACCAAACCTTACCTCTAGCTATTTCTATTCCTAAGAACTTCATATGTTCTTTGAACCATTCTATCCTTCTTTCTGATAAAATCATACCTTCTCTTTTAAAGATATCAGTTACTTATTCTAAATGACTCATGTGTTCTGTTTCATTATTTCTAAATACCAACTCATCATCTATGTAGACCATATAAAACTTTTTTAATGCTTTGAAAGCATTATCCATTTTTCGTTGAAAAATGCCAGGTGTATTTTTCAAACCGAATGACATAATCAACCATTCATACATTCCTTGAGGAGCATTGAATGTTGTTAAAGGTATAAAGTCTTCTTCCATCTTAACTTGCCATAACCACTCTTTAAGTCAAATTTAGAAAAAATGGAAGGTTATTTTAAACTTAACCTGTCTATAACATCTCTTGTTGTAGGAATCTTATAGCTATCATCTTTGGTAGCATTGTTTACCTGATGATAGTCTATAACCATTCTTGCTTTTCCTCTCACCTGTTCTGCATGATTAATTACCATGAAAGCTGGATTAGAATAAGGGCTTATGTTATCCCTAATTAATCCTTTTTCAAGCAGTTCAGGAATTTGTTTTTCAAACTCTTCTATCATCTCTCTGGTATATGTTATGTTCTTTGCTCTGATGATAGTGTTTTGGTCTTTTAGTTCTAATCTAGCCTTGATGCCATTTAGAACCCATAACTTTAATGGATCATTACTAAAGTTATTGGCAAGCTTAACTGAGAACTTATCCCATTTTGCTCTAGTTACCTGTATGCTATGTATAATATCATCTCCTATTATACCTTATGTCTCAGTACATAACTGTTCATACCAATTGGTATCATTTGAACCATTTCTTGATTCAAATAAGTGTTCTAGCCAAGATTCACCACGCTATGCTAGCACTCTGAAAGCTGGTTTACAGGGAATTGTTTCATATATTTCAGATATTTGAATAGGATAAAAGCCAAACTTAAGTTTAAGTTTTGGTTTTACTTAGATTGGAATCTTGACATTTGCAAGAGAAACACAATTTTCATCTTGCACAAAAGGGCAATTTTCTCTTTATCCTTTTAAGAAGGCATTGCTAAAAACAATGTCTACATCTAAGTCTGGAAAGGCTAAAAGTTTATCTATTATAAATTGTACTCCACCTATTATGATAGGAACTTTCCTTGCATAATGAGTAACTATGTTTACCTCTCCTCCTGCCATCCTAAGGACCATAGGTTCTACTAATTGATGCCACCACTCATCAGGTAATGCATTGGGTCTTGCACTACTAATTATTGCTCTTGTATCTATCAATGCATCTAAACTATAATCATAATAGCGTGAAAATTTGAATGTTACCTCAATGTATGTGCTTAAATTTATTTCTTCTAGGCTAAAGATTTTTTGTGAGGCTACTGGTTTGGGAGATACTAGTTTCTAAACTTCATTGAAAGGAATGAAACGTTGCTGAGAAATCTTTTGTATTTCTCTTACAACCTCAAGAATTATAGGGACTTGTCTCATTGCCCTAATGTGTTCCTGATCATCATCATCTTTTGCAAATATAGGAATACTAATTTCTTTGTATCCTATAATTTTCCTATTATCAGATGATTGACCATCCTTTTCTTGTGTTCTAGAAGTCCCTTCTTGGCTTTTTCTTGGTTTTCTTATCAAAGGTTCCTCATATCTTTCTATTGACAAAGTATCAGAGATGATTCTTCTAAGTATGTCAATTAACCTCCTAGGGGTTTGATCTTATGAAAACTTTCTAAAGTCATATCTTAAGGATGAACTTCTTGAAAGGTAGCTTCTAAGTTGAGGATCAATAATTTTAAAATCTCTCATAGGATCTTCTAAACTAAGGATAATATTTTTACCCTTTTGTGTAATTTAAGAAGATCCTATAGATCTAGAAGTTTCAGTTGGTTCAATTAACACCCAACTCTTGGGCCAGCTAAGCTCTATAGGACTGATTTCTTTTCTATTGAATTGCTCATAGTTGTCTGAACCTTCTTCGAACAGTTCTGTTATTTTAGAAATGTTCTTCATTCCAAGATTAGTTGAATTGATTAACCTAAAAATAATCCTAGTGTGATATGCCAAGTATTTGGCCTGGGAACTTATCCTATTCATCTTGTTTGACTTTATCCTTAAAGTCAAAGAGTTTTCCAATGTTCTATCACTCAAAGCCATAAAATAGTTTGGATGGCTTTAGAACCAGACAAAACCATTTGCAAGATTAGTCTGTACTCCTAATTTCAACCGATCTTTAAATTCTTTCCATCTTTTATCTAGAATAACTGCTATCACTGGACTATCTGCTAGGAGATTAAATAAAGGAACTAATCAAACTTGGACTAGACCTACATGAATGTACTTGTATTCTCCTTTTACCATATTTATCATTTATCTGATTTTTATGAGATTGATAATGGGGATATTTAACGTTTATAATTCTGTACTAGAAACCTGAGCAGTTAACTCACTTTGAGAGACATTTACAATAGATTTGAAGTTGAACCTAGACTTGCTATAAATAGCATTGATATCTACCTTAGGTAATTTCCATTCCAAACAACTTTTGGATGGATCCTCATACTGAAAAGATTCTTCATGTACTAGAGTATTATCCAATGGGATTAGCTCTTCATCTATGGCAACTTCTTATGAGTTCATCATGAATATTTGTGCTTACCATAAATCAGATTCATCATTGTCAGTTCATATTCTGAAACTACTTCATTGATTGAATATACTTCAGAGTCTACATCAGATAAATCTTCTTCGTTTATTGATTCGTACACTAGACTCTCATCCTTAAAGAATAATCTTCAAAGATTTTCTTTCCTTTTGTTTTCATGTGGGCAGGTGTTAGCATTGTGATTTTTTGCATCACATATCTAGCAACAAGTACAGCTGCTCAGAGGTTTTCCTTTTAGATATTTTGGTTCTCTTCCATGTTTCTTCTTGAATGCTTCTATTCTTTCTTTGTCCTTAAGGTTGGTTCGTCATTTAATAAACCTAGAGGGTTTATTAAAACCTTTTCTAACCTCTCTGTCTTTTCTTGATATTCTTCTTTTCTTATATCCTTTGAATTTTTTCTTAGAAGAATACCTTGTTTTAGGTTTTTATTCTAATCCTGAAGAACATTCATATCTACCAGGAACATACTCAACCTGAGAACAATAACTTCTGTTTAAGTAAGGAAGATGCTTCACATCTTGTCTTACTTGGAGTTCAATACATGTCTTTCTCATGGCATACCTTACTACTTGGATTCGTCCACCTAGACCATCTACAACCTTGTCTTCATTTATGAGCGATTGAAAAGCTATTTTTGCTACTTTAGGCCATGATTTAGGTAATTTAGCAAAACATAATTTTGACATGTAATTCTGAGAAGCTAAATCTAGATTGTAATAGTACTTTTGAAATTCACAAGCAAAGTTATCAAAGAAACACATATCATAAATTTGCAATTTCATTAAAGCCATCAAAGATTGTTCTTTTTCTGATGATTTTGTTGACAAGGAGAAACCACAAAATTCTCTTTTCAAAGCATCAACAACTATAGCTATCACTCCATCTGTTATTATTTCTTTTTCAATCTCTTTTTTGATAGAAGTGTGCTCTATCAATGATTCCCAATATTTTTATGCATTTCCTACCATTATAGCTTTACATAATTCGTATGCACCTATTGGGGTGAACGATCCTGACTTAATTGTGAATCTAATCATTGTGATCCATTCATTTATTCTTTCAGAAGCATGTTTTTCATAATCAAGGTTCAAAAAGGCTGCTTGGCTTATTACAGGCCTAAGAGGGTTATCTCAAGGCATGAATTCTTCTTTGATCCTATGGGGATAATTAGGCTTGTACATAGCTTTTTTTTGTAGATAGAAGTTCATTGAATGTTCTATCATCTATGTGTAATGGAGTTTCTTCTACCAGTCCTAGTAATTTTCTAAGCTCTTGGGCCAAATTGCTACTTTCCATATTGGTGGCCTTAGCTATGGGATCTAAAATGAAAGGAACCATTTTTTCTTTTCTTAGTTTCAAAACATCTTTCTCCTTTTTGGAGCTTTTAAAGATTTTTCTCGGTCTATAGCATCTAATCTCTTATTCATAAATTTTCCTATTTCACTAGCTAGAGCATTTCGTTCTTCTGGTGAATCTCCTATTAATCCTAATGAATGAAATTTTTCTTAGAGTTGATTTACTTTATTCTGCACATTTCCAAAAGATATTTATCCAGATGAATTACTAGAATCTGAGCTTTCAGTATGTCCTTCATTAAAACTTATTTTTACAAAATTTAATTCGAATAGTATTTGAAATTACTATTTCTAAGAATTTTTGAATTGGTATCTTTTTGGTTTTTTTTTTTTGTTGTAAAACAAAATTAAGTTAAATTAAAGCTTTTAATTTTAGAGCTAATTGTTCAAGAAGCTAACCTTTAAAGGCAAAAAAGTAAAAAGAAGATGGTTTATAATTTGAAAAGAAATTTGTATAAAACAAAAAACATTATTATGGGAAATGTTTCTTATCTTGATTGTGGGAAATAATTTTTCAAAACACATTATTCATTTCTCATTTCGTTTGTCCCATTTTCAGCACTTGGGATTTCCAGAAAGTTGAATCGGTACGCAAGCTCAGATTGCGGTTCATGTGATGACATTTACCAAAGGATAATTTCAATTCACTTGGGTGATCGAAGTTGAAAGTGAAGGCTACTTCTTTTTCTTCTTTCCTTTCCTTTGTGCTTGGAATCACCATGGCCGGAGAGTTGGTGGGAGCCTCATTTCTCTCAGCTTTTCTTCAAGTTTTGTTCGATAGATTAGCTTCTCGTGATGTTCTTGAAGTTTTAAGGGATAAAAGAGTCACTGATGTATTACTTAACAAGCTCAAGATCACTCTGATGTCTGTTAATAAAGTTGTTGATGATGCGGAACACAAGCAGATTGCCAAACCTGCGATAAAGGAGTGGCTTAATGAGCTCAAAGATGCTGTCTACCAAGCAGATGACTTGTTTGATGAAATTGCTCATGAAGCTCTGCATTTGAAATCAGAAGCTGAATCTGGCGCTGGCATAGTCCAGGTGAGGACCCTTTTCTCTAATTCTCTTAATTTGTTTAGGAAGGGGACGATGGAAGTTAAGTTGGGTGAGATTCTTTCTAGGCTCGAACTCTTATTAAAACAAAAGAATGTTCATGGTTTAAGAGAGGGTTCTGGGGAGAAGACAGTTTCATGTAAAATGCCAACAACTTGTTTGATAGATGAATCTGAGATTTATGGCAGGGATGATGACAAGGAAGCTATAATGAAGTTGTTGCTGGGAGATGACACTAATGGAAATCATGTAGGTGTGATTCCTATTGTGGGGATGGGTGGTGTTGGTAAAACTGCCCTTGCACAGCTTATCTTCAATGATGACAGAGCAAAGATGTGCTTTGATCTCAGAATATGGGTCTGTGTTTCAGAGGATTTTGATGTCTTAAAGATAGCGAGAAATATAGTTGAGGAGATTACTGGAAAGGCACGTGGTATCACTACCCTTAATCAACTTCAACTCGAGTTACAAGAGAGATTGGCAGAGAAAAAGTTTTTGCTCATTTTAGATGATGTTTGGAATGATCAATATGTTGATTGGGACATCTTGCGGAGACCTTTGAAGGCTGGTGCATTAGGGAGTAAAATTGTTGTTACCACACGCCTAGAGAGGGTGGCCTTAGTCATGCGTACTATTCCAAGCCATCATCATGTAAAACAATTGACTAATGAGGACACTTGGTTTGTTTTTGCAAAACATGCATTCAATGATGTAAATTCTGATGCACATCCAGAACTAGAAGCAATTGGTAGACAGTTAGTGAAGAAGTGCCTAGGGCTGCCTCTAGCTGCTAAATCATTTGGTGGCCTCCTTCGTTCTACAAGAGATGTTGCAGAATGGGAGGAGGTATTAAAAAGTCATGTATGGAATTTGCCAGATACCAGAATTCTTCCAGCATTGATGTTAAGTTATCAATATCTTCCCTCACATTTAAAACGATGTTTTGCATACTGTGCTATATTTCCAAAAGATTACAGATTTCAAAGGCAGGTGCTGGTCCTTTTATGGATGGCAGAAGGTTTTATAGTCACACATGATGAAAATGGTAATATGGAAGAAATTGGTAATCAGTACTTTAATGATCTTGTATCAAGGTCATTTTTTCAAAGATCAGGTATATACGGGTCAGTTTATGTTATGCATGATCTTGTCAGTGATTTAGCTAGATTTATCTCTGGAGAATTCTGTTGCTGTTTGGAGGATGAAAATTCCTGCAATATAACTAAGAAGACTCGACATTTATTAGTTGCAACAAGAAAGGAGGACATGTCCAAGAAAATTAAGGTCATCTATGAAGCAAATCTGCGCACCTTTCTATTAGAGAATCATGCAGAGCACCTATGTCATCAGTTGAAGGAATATAATATTCATAATTCATTGCCAAGACTCAAGCATGTGCGAACCTTATCGCTTTCAGGTAGTGATAATGTAGTTGAGTTGCTAGAATCCATTGGTGACTCCAAACATCTGCGGTATTTAGATCTTCAGTTAACAGGAATACAAAGGTTACCTCAATCTGTGAATTGTTGGTACAACCTACAAACTTTAATCTTGAGAGGATGTGAGAACCTTGTAGAGTTGCCGGTCAATATGAGAAGATTAGTCAACTTATGTCATCTTGATATCGCAGGAACTAGCTTGCAACATATGCCGCCAGAAATGGGTAAATTGACCAAGCTGCATACATTAACTGATTTCTTTTTGGGAAAAGCCAGTGGGTCTGGACTTAATGACTTAGGGGAGTTGCAGCATCTAAGAGAACAACTTACTATTCACAATCTCCAGAATGCATTGGATGCCCATGATGCTTTAGAAGCCAGGTTGAAGTGTAAGAAATATGTTAAGAGCTTGTCTTTGACATGGGACAGCAGAGGTGATGATTCACACCACGAAAGATGCATTCTTGAATCATTAGAGCCTCATCAAATGCTGGAATATCTTTCTATAGATGGTTATGGTGGCACAAGATTTCCAAAATGGGTTGGAGACCCTTCTTTCTCAAGTTTAACGTCCCTGATTTTATATGGTTGTAGGTATTGCTGTACTTTACCACCACTAGGGCAATTAGCATCACTCAAACAACTTTCAGTTAGTCACTTTGATGGAATTGTGGTTGTTGGTCCTGAGTTCTATGGAAGTTGCATTTCCAAAAAGGTTCCATTTGCATCGCTGGAAAGCTTGAGCTTCACTTCTATTTCACAATGGCAAGAATGGATTACTTCAGATCAAATTGGTGCTTTCCCTCTCCTTCAAACACTTGATATAGTGCGTTGTCCCAAGCTAAAGAAGTCACTGCCTGACTACCTTCCATCATTAAAGACACTTCAAATTATAGGCTGCGAGAAGCTTGCCTCTTCTGTTCCAAAGGCCCCTAATTGTCTCCATGTGACAATTATTGGTCGCACCCATAACGTGCTGTTAGAAAAATCTTGGTTGGAAATTTCAAATTATCACTCTATCGAATTGCTGGATGACTTCCTTGGCCTTTCCAATGCTTATGAAGATATTGATATTATTAACTGTGATTCCCTTAAGTACTTCCCATTGGAGTTGTTTCCTAAAATAAAGAGACTAGATATCCGTGAATGTCAAAGTCTTGAATCTCTTTGTGCTGCCGGGGCAACTCAGGTTCACAAATTGGCGTGTCTTAGTTCATTGACAATCTATGGCTGTCAAAATCTGGTATCTTTCCCCGAAGGAGTATCTGCCCCAAACTTGACAGAACTTTCATTGTGGAATTGCTCAAAGTTGAAGTCACTGCCTAACCATATGCAGTCACGTATAAGTTCCCTTGTGGATTTGAAGATAAAGATGTGTCCGGAACTCGAGTCATTTCCAGAAGGGGGTCTACCCTTGAACTTACAGTCGCTTGTAATTGTAGGTTGTGACAGGCTGGTTGCTGGCTGCATGCAATGGAATTTACACAAGCTCCCTTCACTTAAACACTTTGCTATTGATGAGTGCAAAGATATTGAATCCTTTCCGGCGGAGACACTGTTGCCAACTAGTCTTACTTGTCTTGATATTGCTGGCATTGAAAATCTGATTTATCTGAACTACGGTGGGCTCATTCAGCTCACCAGTCTCAAAGAATTGAAAATTAGGTTCTGCTCTGAGCTCCAACATCTGCCAGAAGACGGGCTTCCTCCTTCCCTTTCTTCCTTGTTTATCCACCATTGTCCACAACTTGAGTTATTTCCAGAAGCAGGCTTACCCTCCAAATTAGAAACGCTTGAAATTATATGTTGCAACAAGCTTTTTATTGGCAGAATGCGCTGGAATCTGCAGAAGCTCAAGTCTCTTTCCTACTTCTCGATTGCAGGGTGTGAAAGTGTAGAGTCCTTTCCTGATGAGACATTGCTGCCTTCCAGTCTTTCTTCTCTCAAAATTTGCCGTCTCCAAAATCTGAAGTCTCTTAATTGCAGTGGGCTTCGATGCCTTACCTCTCTGAAGAAATTGGAGATTTTAGGCTGCCATAAGCTCCAGTCTGTGACCAAAGAGGTGCTGCCCTCGGGCATTTCTTTAATTATCGAAAACTGTCCTTTGGTGAAAGAGAGAAAACGTTATATTGAATTCACTTTGGAGACTGCAATAAACAAAAGAAAACCCGAGCTTGATATCTCTTGTTCCAGTTTACATTCCAAGGTATTATACTTTCATCCAACATACCAAATCTCTTGATGCATATTGTTTCATGATTACAATATATTCCAAGGAGAATTTTCCTCTTAATTTCACCTACATGTATCCTTTCATTTATTTGTTTAGACATGTTCCAACACTCATTGCTTATTTTTTTCTTGCCTACTGCCTGGATGAATTAGTAGCCGGCAGACAACATATCATTGTTAAAAGGCTACAACAGAACCAGCAGCATATGATAAAGAATGCTTTCTCTGCTTTCCAGTAACAGCAGGTAAGGACTCAAATCTCAGAGCAAACAGGCAGACGTGTATATAGGCTTGCTTCCTTTTCCAACATTTGGTCTCCGAGTCGAATTAGGATTCCAGCTTAAATAATTGCAAGTGTGTAAGCTGATGTAAGCTGAAAGTCGTTACATTGCAAGTGTTTTTCAGTAGATGTAAGAGTAGGAGTTTTGACATGTGAAGCTTCTGGATTTTATTAGACGTTTGAAGACATATGTGTGTTGTGTTTTGTATTAGAGGGCTTTATATTATCAAAAAAGAAAGAAGCTTATATTGATCTAATTTCATTTATTAAAGGGGAATGTCACTCATCCGAGTTTCTTTGTAATTTCTTATCTATTTATTCAAGTGATATTCAAGCAAATGAAGTCTTAAAATTTAGTCGTGCATCTTGTAGTTTAATCGTTGCAGATGGATATTAATGAGAAGCGTAGATAAACAATAATAGTGATCAAATTTGATGAATTGATTTTAAAATAATTTTAAAATGAATTAAAATAGTTCTGCCAGGAGAATGAAGTTAGTTAGCTAAATTTTGACTACTTCAAAAAACATATTTTAAATAAAAATAGTAAAATAATTCAGTTAAATATCAAGATTAATGTGAACATTAATTAGAAAACTTTTTGAAAAATAGAGATTAAATTTCCTCTTCATTGAGTGTTGAATGAATTTTAAAAATGAATGTAAACAATAAATATACGAAGACAATAACACAAATTAGCTAGTTAATGAATATATAAAATAAACATCATAAATATAGAGAAAAAAAAAAGAAATTAAAAATCGAGAATTATAATAGTTTAGTCTAATGTCTATATCAACTCTTTCAAGCAGTTTTATGGTGGAAACAAACCATTATTATAAGTTTTTAAGATTAATTTAAAATTTTTATAAATCAATAAGTTTTCATGGACTAATTTATAATATATTCAAATTTAACAAACTCACTTAATAATCTTTTCAAGTTTTCAACAATAACAGTAACCCAATTTGAAAATCTCAAGTGATTTGCAATCACTTTCACTTAAATCCAATGTAAATATCTATAAAATATTGAAAGTAAATATTCAAATGAAACTCTTAAAAAATAATTTGAATAAATCAAATAAGCTCTTTTTATTTCACTTTTTTTTATATTTTTAAAAATTCAAATACTTATATATTTATACTTAGAAACTAGTTGTTATAACTAATAAAGTATTTAGTATAAAATTAATTTATCAGATAAAATTTTGGAACAATTTTCAATTCATCAAAGATTAGCTTTGCTATTTTCTTGTGAAGCTACCTTATAAAATTTTTAAAATTTTGAAATAGACAAACCTAGAATGTGGAAGCCTTTTGAAATCTTTCTTTTTCTACGTTAAAAAATGTTTGGCTTTTAAGAAAATCAATTTACTTCAAAAAGTATTTTTATCAACATTGTTTAACATTAGACTTAAAATACTATAATAGAAAAGTTGTCGCTTTAGTTTTTGACCTTCACATCTTCATTCATTCTAATTATGAACTATTTACAAGCTGAAATATTTATTATATTTTCTAAAAAATTAAGATATTAGATATATGAAAGCAATACTTAATATAAGGAGCAATGAACTATTAATGCATTTTTATATTGCAGAAAATATTATATATGAGATTAAGGGTAAAGTTTGTAGTAAAATACAAAATAAAATATAATAGGTACTAAGTGTGGACCAAAACCATATTCACTTCATGCATGGAAAAGTATTAAGGTACCTACATAGGAAATAATAAATACAAAGAGAATTTTAGACTAATGGATCCATTCCTTGATTAGTTCATTGAATCATATGAGTCTACAGGTTTAAGGAACACATTAATGAATTAACTACTTATGCATACATACATACAAAGTAAATAGCTTGAAAATGAAAGGGGAAATTGTCTGAGAAGGACCTAAGTGTGCAATTTTGAATGCATAGTAAAACTACTTTTGAATTCTTTCGGGAATGTGCGTACTTGAAGCATAAAATGGCTAAATGGAAATGAAGATCTTATGCTAATAGAATTGCTTATTTAACACTTAGCAATCATACTAAAGATTCATAAACTTTGAAGTAAGTACGAAGTTCACTTAATCCATATGAGAGTACATTTGATTGGCAGATATACAAGATAGGGAGATCATCACTTTGACTTAAGGAACAAATAAAATCAATAAGAAAATAACTTTATGCTTATTTACTGTTAATTATTTAAATAAATTAATAGGTAAAATGATAGCTTATCTAAAGATAAGTGTTTTATAATACAATCAACATCTAATAATTTTACTATCATTTATTAATTTTTTTGATGATCTTAATTAAGAAAACATAAATTGTTCAACAGGTTAGCCAATTCTAATTATGATAGGTTATGAATGCTTGATGAGTGTGTTGGGTGATATACTCGTATGGACTGATGTCTTTTAATAGAATGATGATTATTTATTTGTACATTTAGAATTATTGATGGCTCACAAGTATATCATGAATTTATGGCATGTGAATAGAATAAGTTTGTACTTAGAATTTAGTTATGGTAAATAATGAATCACTTAGTTTAATATTCTTTATTTTAATTATTCAAGTTTATAATGGTGATATAAATCTACATTTGGTTTGAATAGTTGATGGATGGCGATTATAAATTACTTATGAGTTGTATTAATAGAAATTGATACAAAATCATTACATACATACATCATGCTACCATTAATGAGTTGTTCATACATTAAATCATTACAGCATGATAGGTGGAGGGATAAGGAGGGTTGGCATGATATGTATGATAATGTAGATGAGATTTACGAGGTAGGTTAAGTGGTCTCTCCTTGATGGTAGGTTGATTGTTCCTCATGTAATTATGCATAGTATGATGGTCTAAATATTTTTTGAGGTTAATTGAGTGGTCTCTCCTTAGTGAGTTATGATATTGTATATAGTGGTGATAATGATTACATCAAAGAGAGTGGTGGTGAAGGGAGCAGTAGGGTGAAGAAATGGATATACGTGATGTAAAACATGCATTATTTACATCATGATTGATTTATTATTATTATATAGTTGATATTAGCAAGTTGATTGCATAAGTACTTGATATTTCATTATGATAATATGTTACAATGATATATAGATTTATAATGCAGGTTTTGGGTACATCTAAGCGACTGTTGATTTTATGTGAAATGATAGAATGGTTATTAAACACTATTATAATATGAATTATAATAATGTAGGCATATATGCATTTAATAATTTTAAGTCATAAATATTATCTTGTCACGTCTTTTACCCACGTAGACATGCTCCCGTAGAATGACTATTAACTTTCTCTTCTAGAAAGTCAACAAACATCCTACAAGGGATTTTGCGTACTTTTTTTTTTGACTTAAAGATTACTATCCTTCACAATTTATTAATATGCATACGATTCAACATCTAATTAATTCCAGTCGCTGGATTATCATAATATCACAATTACCTTATCGTTATATCAGAATCATCACTTGCATACATATTATAATTTAAGTATCGTCATAATTATTCATTATTACAAACCATTAATACTGTCACTTAATTTAAGGTACTGCCAAGTACCTTATTTAAAAGTTTGCACAAACTTGTGGAATAGAAGTCTGAAGGATAAATAAATCCTTACCAGCTATTTATTCAACGATCAACTGTTAACAGTTACTGCTTTTGTTCCCCAGCCTTACTAATACCTATGTTTATCAAATGATAAACGCTAAGTATAAAACTCAATGGTGCTAGCATAACAAGTATCAATAATATGTAATACTCATGTATCATTTTAAACAAATTCGTCAATGTATAATTCATAAGTATTCATAAAATAATTTAAAACCTCCTATCATACAAGTTGTAATCATCCTTCACCTTATCATTTCTATCATATCATCATAGCATACTATAACAATATAATTAACATTTATATCATATCAGAACATGTTATCATCATGTATAATATATCATCACTATATAAATAGACCATATCATCATCACGTATATATAACATATCATTTATCATGTATATATGACATATCAATATTATGTATATATAACATATCTTTATCATGTATGTATGACATATCAATATCATGTATATATAACATATCATTATCACGCATATATGACATATCAATATCATGTAAATATATAACATATTACTATCACGTATATATGACATATCAATATCATGTATATATAACATATCTTTATCATGTGTGTATGACTTATCAATATCATGTATATATAACATATCATTATCATGTATATATGACATATCATTTATCATGTATATATATGATATATCAATATCATATATATATAACGTATCATTATCATGTATATATGACATATCATTATCATGTAAATATATAACATATTATTATTATGTATATATGATAT
>CANYBF013060981.1:0-23760 GCA_948192965.1 Dalechampia spathulata | reverse complement strand
ATAAAACTTGAATTTAATTACTAATAAAAGATTAATATTGATTTTGAAATAGGTAAACCAATGGAAAATATTCACGACTCATCCAAGGATATTAATAAAGGGAAGGACATACCAGGTTTGTGTTAGTATATGTGAAGTCCTCGATCAATAAACAATCAAAGAGGCAAAGGTTTGGTAATGCAATAGCATTACATTATTACATCAATAAGAAATTAATTATGCATTATACATATATAACATGAACATAAAGCATTCAATATAAACATGGCATAGCATGACATGGTGAAATAAGGAGAAAAAGAATATGATGTGATATGAGAAAAAGGCTAAAATGATTATACTGGGCACAATGATATAAATTCCTATGGGAATGAAATGATATGTTATCATGATATGAAAGAAATAGGATTGAAAAGCAAGATCTTAAATGAGCTCATATGTAAAGAATCAAAGTTATGTTATAATGAAAGACCCAGTAAATGCGCATTTAAATAAAATGATGGTTCAAGGAATAAGAGGGAGAATGCATAGCATAAATGCACTCTCATATATATGCACTATTCATAATTCATGACATATGATGTGAATTCATGATATGATTACATGATATATTAACTTCATTTGAATACTTATTATGATTGGAATTTCATCATATTTTAAGATAGTCATGCTAAATGATTCATACCTATATGACATGATATACAAATGAAATATACATGATGTTTGAAATGTATGACATAATGATTTCTTGGCATCAACATTACATGAAATATAAATACCTTAAGTTTTACCTGTTATAACTAGCACCACTGAGTTTATACTCAGCGTTTGTCAATTGATAAACGCAGGATCAAGCAAAGTCACTAGACCATAACGTTAGAAGCAGTAGCTGGACATATCAACACTTTATTGGTACATGGTCTAGGTTTTCCTACAGACTTCTATCTTTGTAAATTATCATGCAACTACTTAAATTAAGTATTCTAGCAGTAAATAAATTAAGTTTGGAAAAACTGAAGTTATGTAAATATTAATGTTTGTATCTTATAACTTTGATGACATAATTATGATGTTATAATCTAGGATAATAAATGGTTTGAATTAATATGAGTTTGCATGCTAGTACTATGTATATAAATATATAAATTTTATGGAATCTATGAAATCCTTCGTAGGATAATTATTGACTTTCTCGGTTAGGAAGTTGATAATCATTCTATGGGAGCATGTTACGCAGCCGAAGTTCATGACATTATTCACTAATCCATAATAATTTCTATACATATTTTATTATACGTACATTTTTCATTCATATAATCATTTTATATGATCCTTAATCATACTTAATGTATAGATTATGCATACTCCAATTACAATCATAATTTATCTTAATTTCTTAATTGCATGCATTTCCATGCATACATAAATATTCTTGCCTCAATATACATACATTAAATCGATCGATCCAATTTTACATGATCCAACTTATTTTTTATATTCGACTTATTCTACTATCAACTTATCATCATTTCTTAATTCTGATAAATATTTCTTATCATTAACATAATATTTATAATTTTCTATCTCGAAATACGCATTTTTCCATAATTCTACATCATCACTTAATTTTTGATAGTATAGAGGGTAATTTCACCACCTGAATTATTAATACTATATACGTTAAAAATGAGGATATGATAATGCACATGTAAGTCACATGCTTAAAGTATGTGACATGCACGTGCATATGATAAGTAACCTAAAACCTAATTAGGTTTTCATAAGTTATCTGGCATAACTTTTAGGGTTACAAGAACAAGGAATTAAAGCTGTCTCCTTCATCCATTGGTTCTAACCAATTAGAAGCTCAAGAATAAGAAGATTAATTCAGATTTTTGATAGAAGATTAATAAGGAAAAATTGAATTCATCTTTCTCTTCATCCACTCCTTTTCTATTTTGTTTTACTAGTCTCTAAACAAAACTTGTAATTTTGATCACTAATCATTCTATTTCTTATATGGATAGTTTGGAGATTATCTACCTTAAGGATTGAAAAGTTTGCTACAATTTTTCAGAAGGATAAGAAAGAAGGAGATTTGCTTAAAAGTGAGTTTTTCAATCTCTTCTTCGATAATCCTCTCTATGTATGATGTATTCTATGAATGGAATTGCTAGATCCATTATAAAATGTGTTTTTAAAAATTTTTAAAGTATACCTTATGCTGTAAAACATGTTTTCATAATCCTACAAAAATACTTTTAACAAAATAATGAATTCCAAGATATTGGAACTGTACAAAGGAATTCATAAAGAGTTTATGAAATGAGATTCTTATTGTATGTAAATGTTTAATATCTAAATGATCTCTCATCAATATATTAATAAGAATGGATATTATTAATATGGTTAAGATCAGTACATGTTACACTTCCTTATGGGGTGATTCTCATTCACTAGGACATGAGTTATCTTGTCACATTTACATTCATAGCACCTTCACATATTTGCATTTTATGCATAAGTTAGAATGAATGCATGAATAAATGAATGGATGAACAGGAAATGCATGATTAAGCTATGATTCATGAATGTCATGATATGTTTTAAATGCTTATGAATATGATATGAATGAAAGAAATTCCATTAGGCATGGAATTCAAAGTGAAAAGAGGTAAAAGTATGATTAAAGTGATGAAAATGGAATATTCATGTCTTGTAGTATGCCTTTTGAATGATAATGAAAAGTGTTCTTCATGATACCTTAGAATGAAATTCATAAGTGAAATATGATGTTTTTATATGTTAAATGTGTTATTCTATGAGAAAGTGTATGTTAGAATGTATATTAGGAAGTATTAATAAAGTTAGAATTAAAAAATAAGCTAAGTTATAATTAGAGGTAAAATGGTAATTTTACTAGAAATATGCATGTATGATGTGAGATGTGTATCATATATATATTGATGTGCATGACATGAAAATCATAATAAAACATTAGTTAAAAAGAAAAAGAAATAATTTAAGGAATGAACAAATGAGAAGGTGACAAGTGTCATATTCTTATTGGACCCTTCCTTGACCATACTTAAAATTAATTAATTAAAAGATAAATAAATGGATTAAGAGGAGAAGAAAGTTGGCATTTCACCTTCGTCCTTCCAAAAACTTGAAATCCCCTCCTACTTTCTCTCTTCTTAATTCTTAATTCAATTTTATACTTTTCTTAAGGTGATTTTTATGAAGATTTAGTATTTTATGTTATTTTTACTTGGTTTTCATTGTGTGTATACTTATTTCTTGTTATTGGTTGATGCAATTTGTGTTCTTTGAAGTTAAAGAATTCAATTGGTGGAGGAAGTAGGAGTTTATGCATGAGTTTTGCTGAATTGATAAAGGAAAAGGAAAAAACATGCTTGATTATGCATGTTTGATGCATTTTGATTGAGTTTTATATATGGAATTGATTTTTTATGGAAAATGCTAGGTAACCTATATGTAAATGAGTCTTAAGATGTTTTATGAGATGTGTATGTGTTGCTAGAAGTGATAATTTACGGAAAAGATGATGAAAAATGCATGGAAAGTGGATTAGAAGTGAGAAATTGCATGGAAAATGCTTGCTGCCCAATTTTATGCCTCTTTGAAATTGATCTTTATATTTTGGTTTTGATACATAAATCCTCTAATGATGTGTAAATATGATGTATTTATGGTGTTAGAATGAATAAAATGAAGTTTAGTTATAAATAGAGTGAGTTTGCATGAAATATGTATGAATTGATGCAAAGGGGGCAACATGTGTATGTATGTGTGTATGGCTGCCTTAGGTTGGATTTAAGTGGATGATTACTAAAAAATAGGGCTTAGAAGTGTGTATAACATGTATATGAGTATGCATACTTAATTTGGTATGAATTGGAAGTTGTTTGAATGTTAAATAAGAGGGTTATGCATGAAGACACTAAAAAGGCAACATGTTTGTCATATTATGATATGAAATGTAATTGCATATTATAAACATTATAGAAATTAATTTGCAAAACGGATGATATAGATTAAATTCATAACTTAGGACAATATGTTTATGCATTAAAAATGGATAAATGAATAAGTTAAGGTAGGGGGAAAAATTGTATAAATTAATGACATGCCTATAGTACATATTTAATGCACTATAGCTATAATGAGACTTTTTATGGATTGTTTACTTGCAAATTGATGTATGGACTATTATATATACCCATATTATAATCTATAAGAGTGTGTAAAGTGGATGTATGTCAATTGTTGCTCATGAGTAATGAGATAGGAGTTCATATAGATATACTGTTGGAAAGCTCTTTGAGTTTAGTTTCCAATGGTGTAAGGCTAATTTAATTTCAAGGTCATTTACTTGGTCAAAATGCTCACATAATAGGAATAGTTCCAATAAGGCAGAATTGGTTGAAGACTAAATTACATGAAACTTTGAATGCCAATGCGATCTATCGTCTAAACTTGTTTTAAACAATTAAATGCATGATCATATACACTTATAAAGGAACACTAATGAGGTACATATCATAATGTAATAAAGAGATATTAAGGCACTCCATTACATATCAAAGTGCATGTAAATTCTAAATTATCTAAAGTAAAAATGACCAAATGAATAGTAACCTATACCAAATGAATAGTATAATTGACCAAATAAATAATAACTCACCATACAAATTTGGCTATCTAAAGAATGAAGGTCTAAAGCATCTAAACTTCATGCTATGCTTGTTTAAACATTATAATTCATTATTACACTTAAGGATATACACTTAAAGGTATAGAGATAAGTTAATATTACATACTTCTTCATACCATACTAAGCCTTACATAAATATGCCTATTCAAAATACATGACTTGCATATCAATATATGAATGTATGATTTATGTATGCATTTACCATTAAATGCAAAATGTGGAATGCTAAGACATGAAATGATGCATGAATGCTTCTTATGAATGTATGTCCATTTCAAATGTGATATTTACAAGCCAATATGCATATGTATGAAATATTATGGTATGGAATGATGAGGAATAGCACTTGAATGATTTTTTAGATGAAATTTGAATGAAAATGTAAATGATTGTACTAAGTGGACATGGAATGGAAATGTTACAGGTTCAAACAATGAAGCCAACACTTCTACCTAAGTACTTGATAGGGGTAAACTGGTGTCAGGTTTGTGCTTCTTACTTCATGACCTTTCTTAAGGTCTTGAATTAGCCTATTTATATTGGAATGCTTATGATATACATAAAATGAGTATGAATGATCATTGATATCTCATGATGTACACCGCATACGATCATGAATACATCATTTGCATATTATATCATGAGTCATTCAAGCATAAAGACATATTCATGGCATTTCATAAAGTGGTTATATGACATAAAGAAAAGAAAGAGTGATGATACTATGCAAAATAAAATGAAAGTGTATTGGGTCAATATTCCTAATTAGAATTAAAAATATGGATTCCCTCAATGAAATTATATAGCAGCATTCTTGATTGGAATTAAAAATATAGGTTCACTAAACCATACAGTTTACAATTACATTCCCTCTTATGGAAGATGAGTACTAGTACATAGAGGAACCCAGTATGAATTGAAATTGTGCACAATATTATAGAAAGAGATGAAACGTTATAAAAGAATCAGAGGGAGAGTGCAAAGCATGAAAGCATTCTCAAAGGCATACATCATAATTCATATATGATATCAATGCAGAGGTTGATGATAGCTAATGTATGATGAAAATACACATACATATATGTGCACGATGTTATTCCTATATGATAATTGATACAGGGAAAGTTACAAAAAGCTCCAAATGGTATTTATCCTTATATTATCAATACCAAATGTTGATTACTGATGAAGTATGATGTTTATTGATGCGATATGATATCAATACATTGTCTCATGAATATTAATCATGATTTGATAATGGATGTCATTATTGTATAGGAGTATGCCTTGTATATATTTTTTTATAGCACCACTGAGTTATATACTCAACATTTATTGAATGTAGGATCTATATCACTCAAGGATTGACAGGATTAGTTGATCGGCAGTTAGTGAAGGTTAGGATTTTCACAAATTCCTATCTTGAAGATAGTTTGGATTTTTGTATTATACTCTGAGGCGTAATTCTCATTATGTAGCATATATAGTTACTCATTTGGCAATAGCACTTAATTACATATTTTTATGATGTGTATGTTTATGTTGTCACTATATTTTACGAGTCTAACATGATGATGATACATGAATACTAACTAATAAAACATTCAGGTTACATTATAATGATAATAAACAGACATTATATTATTTTCTATGCATCCTTTCTAATATAATTAATGATTTCCATACTTAGGAGGTTATTAATTATGCTATAGGAGCATGTTACACCAGGTGTAGGTGTGACATGTCTAAAGTAAACATATGGATGGGTAGTTAGAGACAAGCTCATTAAACACCTTGCCAATGAAATTTCATATGGATAATTGATTTATGTTTATGAAATATATCTCACTCATATCGGTAGTGCAAGTATCTTTAAGACTTGATATAATAAGATTATCTTGACTATGAATCACTATATTTTGAGTCTTACATTCTATTCCTCATTAGGAGGCGTTCATAGCTTAGAGGTTGGATATAGTGTGAAGTAGTTGAAGATATTTATTTATCAATAAAAGATTCACCACCTAGAGTAATAGTAGGAGTTTTATCTCATTGATTTATGTAATACTCTTTATTCAAGAATCTTTAGCTAGAGTGGAATGTTTATTAATGAATGAGTTTCATAAGGGCATTATGGGAATAAAGATTATGATTACATGAAAAATCTAATTTAGGACATGATCTAACATAATTGATCATGTATTGAGTTGACATTAATCTATACTCAAACTTAAATGAGATAATGGTTGGTGAAAGGAGTTTATTGCATGGAATTTGATATGGAAGGGTTGTAGTCAAACTAATAACCTATTGACATTTGGGTAATCATGATGTGTGACTAGACACCACTCTTGATTTACATAAGATATTATTAATTAAAGATTAATAGATATTGCCAACATTGTCAAAAACCCAAAAGGTTGCATACTAAAAGTTAGAGGAATGGTAATGATGAATGGATATTGATAGGATAATGTTTTATAGTTACAAGATAACCTAGATCTTTCATGTTTATTTGATAGAGCATGAAAGGAGCTTTGATTTGATACCAAGATCACATGAATCTAATAAGAAGAACTTAAGATACATGTATTTTAAGATGGCATGTGCCATACGCATGCCATATGCGAGGTTGGACGTGATTTGGTCAATATGTGAGTGTCACATGACTTATTCATATGTTATAAGTCAGAAGGAAAGGGCATATGATTATCATGTGGTTTAAGAGGGATTTTAAGTCATGCATATGCAAGTCACATGCCTAAAGCATGTGATATGTACATGCATATAATAAGTTATCTGATACAACTTTTAGGGTAACACACAAAAACAAAAAGAGATTTCTGGCTGTCTCCTTTCTTCCTTCCTTCTAATTTAAAGCCCTTGGAGAAGAACAAGAACTAGATTTTGATTAAGATCAAAAGAGAAAGTCGAATCCCACAATCATCTATCATCCTCTTTTGTTTTGTTTTGTTTTTACTAGTCTCTAAAAAAAACTAGTAATTTGATTACTAACCATTCCTTTTTACTTGTGTGGATAGTTTGGAAATCCTCTGGTTTGGGGATTGAAAAGTTTTCTATAATTTTTCAGATGAATAAGAATGAAGGAGATTGGCTAAAAGTAAGTTTACCCACTCTCTTATCATGAACTCCTCTCTTATTCCTGTTCTATATGTATGATCACCTAGATCCACTTAATTAACGTGTTTTGAAAGTTTTAAAACTCACCTTTCATTACTAAACATATTTTAACAAACCAACATACATATATGCCATTAATCAAAATTAGGGCAACACATCTTATTCTCCTCCTTGGCTAAATTCCTTCGCTCCTATTAGTGCTTTTCTATTTGGCTAAGATAAAGAAAATACAAGGAAAATTAAAACACAGAATTACCTTTTATGGGATATTAGTACATTGCATAAAATATTAAAGTAAATGTGTTTGCTTGCATGGATCTTATTTGGGGTGGATTATTTGGAGCCTTTCATAGACTACTATAACCATAAGTGCAAAGTAAGGATTAAAGGAGATCTACAAGGGATATGTAAGTGTTACACTATCTTTTTGCCATGACTCTTTATTTGATTGATATTTTCATGAATGTTTGATGCTAGATCCTTGTTTGGTTTTCTATCTAAATTAAAAATTTGAAATTTATTTTACTACTAATGAACATAGAAAACAAACAGTTATTGACAGGGAAAACTAAGGCTATGTATGGTACTTAGATTTTATTAAATTGGATTGAAGTATTAAGAAAAAGTAATTAGAATCAATATCTACTATTGAATTTTTAAATAGAACTTAATTGAATTGTACTATTGACTTTAATTGGTAAGGTTTTTAAGATTAAGTAAATTAGTATATCAAAATTGAATCAAATTATAATGAATTATATTAAATTGCACTGAATTAAAAGAACAACTATATTTTAAGTTTATAATAATAATAATAATAATAATAATAATAATAATAATAATAATAATAATAATAATAATAATAATTCTCACTTTAGTTTTGAAAAATTATTTAGTTGATATAGTATTAATATGATTTAACATATACTAATAAAGGTAAATGATTGATTAACTTAAGCTTATATAGAGTCTTTCTTATATCATTACAAATCATGAGTTTAAACTACTCGTGATCTTGAAGTAATTAATAATATCTTACTAAGGACCATAGTTGAATGTTAGATATGATTTATTTTATGATGTAATTCATTACCAATATTTTTTCTTGAATTTTTACATATTTTGAATTTTAATAGTTAGTATCAATAATATAGTGTCATGCATCATTAAAATGTTTGATGTCTTAATGTGAAAGTATAATTAAGTTAAAATTCCTTGAAGATATTATAATTTTGTTAGGATTTTATTTGAATTGCTTGAAATGATCAAAATGATGTGTTTGACATTTATTATAATAGTAATTTATCTTAAAAAATTTATTTCACATTAAGTGGTTAGACTTATATTATAATTATAAAACTTTATTATTATTTTCTTATGATTTTCCTGAGAATAAAGCAAAGTCAAGACTTTTGTATCCTCTTGGATATAGATTTTTCACAGGGTTGTTCACAGTTTGGTCTAATTTAGAGATTTTAAAATCTTCATTTTCTTCAAAAATTTAAATCTTTATAATCATATTATAAATAAAAATCTTCATACCATATTATCTTGAATTTTGGTCCAAGTCAATTGAGAGAATTTATTCTTCTAGTTTAAAACAATTCAATCTCATTTAAATTAATATAATTATGAGATTAAGAATGTTTTTAAAAAAATCTAAAGTTTAAATCAATATTTAACATACCTATAACAAATAATTCAATAATAAAAATTAAAGAAGTAATTAAATACTTGATTAACAAGTTACATGAAAATGAGCAATCTATCGTGAGACATGTGGCTAGATTCACTATTTAATATGGTGAATTGACTAATTATGAAGATTTCAATTTTTTCAAGCTTTATTTATCCTCTAATTTGCTTATAGGTGTTACTTTTACTTGGTTCACAGCCTTGCTTAAAAATTCAATTTATACATTGTATGATTTAGAAAGATAATTTCATGCTTAATTGTTCAAAGCAAAACCAAAGATATAAGTTGGTTGAATTATTAAGGGTTACTTAAAGAGCTATGGAAAGTGTAGATGCTTATTACAAGGTTCAAGAAGTTGAGAAATTGGTGCAAAATTTTTCTTCCTAAAGGAGAGTTCATGCAAATACAATATAGAGGCTTAGATATTAAGCTACATAAAAGATTACAAGGTATGAAATTTAAAGATGTTTATGAACTTATTAGAATATAAGGAATTAATTAAAGAAGGGAATCATAATATAAAAGCTTCTATAGGGATGTATTTTTAAGAGGATTTTAGTCTAAATGTTGCAATTACAAACATGATAAATACTAGCTCTTATGCTTATCTTTCATTAATAAAAAGAACTCTTAATCTTTGGAAGATAATAAACAACTAGTACTTGACCTTAGTGTACTTTTGAGGTAACAAAAATTGAAGGAATTTTTGATTTCTTATTAAAGAAGATGTTATTAAGCTTCTTGTAGATCATAAAATGACTTTCAAAGAAGAGATTAAAAGAAACATTCTTACAAGTTTCATAACTTTTGGAATCACATAACTAATTCTTGCTTGGAATTTAGAAATTTGATTCAAGATCATATTAATGAGAGAATTCTCACATTCTTTAAAAAGAAGAAAATAATGATGATTGATGTCCAAGTTAAGAAATAAAAGGGTTTTAGAAGCAAGTATAGGTTCCTAAAAGAGCTTTTATGGAAAAAAAAGGTTGATTAAAAGAAAATGGATAAGTCTTAGAATGCCTTGAGGAACTTGGGGTAACCTAAGAGTTCCTCAAAGACCATCATTTTAACTAAGACCATGGAGATCTTAAAAGCCTTGGAATGTTTGTTAAAGCAAAGAAAATATCCTCGTAATACATAAATAGTTGAGAATTCTACATTTTTAAAGGAGGTAACCAAGGTTAGCAATACCTTCGAAGGAAGAGTGATATATTATTCATCATAGGAAGTTTCCTAAAGCTTTATCTAGAACTCAAAAAAGAAGACTTTAAAGGTAAAAGGTTGCTAAAAGAAGGTGAAGATAACTAGAGAATAAGGTAAAAGGAAAGCTAAAATTCAATAGGAAAGCAACAAAAGATGTTGGGAGTTTAGAGTCTTTTATTCAATAAAATGAAGAAGAGATTAATGAGAAATCAAGTGATAAAGTTGGATAATCTTTTCTTATTGGAGGTATCCTTATTCCTTTTGGTTGTACTACTAATATGGTAACCTTGCCTCATAAGTTTATGTAAACCAAGATAATAAGACTTTTAAGGGACCTTCCCTTGATGATTATATAGATAAGTGCTATAATAATATTTCAATTCAAGTTTCTTAGCCTCATAAATTAAAGAGGGTGGCTTTTGAAAACCCTTACGAGCATATAAGCAAGCATTTCAAGCCACTATACATTAAGGTAAATATGAATAGAAGGCTTATTTCTAGAGTGCTTATTGATAATAAGTTAGCCATCACTATTATACCATTAAAGATGCTTCAACCATTAGGATGATCAGATGATGATTTAACTATCATGAATATTGTGATATCAACATTCAATGGAGAGGTTTTAGGAACCTTAGGTATTTTACCTATAGAATTAACAATTAGAACTAAGAATTTATTATTCATATTTTCTTATTATTAATTTCTTACCATGCTTTAATAGAAAGAGACTAGATACAAGCCAACTTGTATGTATCCTAATCCTTTCACCACTTTTTACTATTTTGGAATGGAAATGTTATATAAGTTGTTTAAGCAAATAGTAAACCTTTTAAGAGAAATTTAGATGTAATAAGGGTCTAAAATATACTTACATGTTTAAGGATAATGTAAATAAGTTTACGAGGAAGTCCAACAGGCTATTAAAATCAACAAAGATCATGAATTATAAGCTAATGTGCCAAAATATAATCATGAAGGAGATCAATGATTAGACATACTTTAAGAGAGTTAGTTACAATTATAATAACCTTATGGAAATTACAAGTATGGTAGATATTGGATAAATGAAGAGGAAAAATTATGAAGAGGTGAATGAAGTTAAGGTGATTTTCAAGGAAGATTTTGATGAAGAAGATTTTCAAATTAAAGATTTAGAGGAAGCTTTGCATAAGTTTGAAGATATAAAACTAGTAATGCTTGATCCTTTAGAAGAGTTAAATCTTGATTCCTTTGATTAATTAAAGATTATATGTATATACGTTTATCATTACAAGGAAACTTGAAAGCTAAGATTGTTTCATTATTATGAGAATATAAGGACTATTTTTCTTAGAATTATGATGATATGCCAGGTATGAGTAAGGAGGTAGTGGAACATTTTTTGCTAATTAAATTTAAGTTTTAACCATATTAGCAACCTTTTTGAGAAGACTGTTAAAAGCAATTGAGCTAAAAGTAAAAGATGAGATTGAGAAATTATTGACAGTAAAATTTATTCAGCCTAATAGGTATGTAAGATGGAAATATTTTTCTTGTAGTTAAAAAGAATGGATAGATTGAATGTCATCACCTTGAAATATTTATCTTATGTATATAATTAATATGCTATATATGCAAGTTCCAAGAATAAGCTATGTCCTTTATGGATGGTTTTTTTTAAAGTATAATCAAATTATGCTTAAAGATGAAGATACTCATGAGATTGCATTTAGATGCCTATGCTTAATTAAGACTTTTGAATGGCTAGTAATGCCTTTAGGTTTAAAGATTGTTAGAGCCACTTATCAGTAGGTTTGAATCCAATTTTTTATAACATGTTTGGTAAGATAATAGAGGTATATATTGATATTATGATTAAGTCAAAGATGATACACAAGCATGTAAAACATTTAAAAAGAAGCTTCCAAAGGACAAAGGCATATAGTTTGAAGCTTAACCCTCCAAAGTTTCCTTTTAGAGTTTATGCATGTAACTTCCTTGATTCTCTAGTCCATAATAGGGGCATTAAAATGGGTGGAAATAAATCTAGAGTAGCCCATGAGGCTTAAGCCTTAAAAAATAAAAGAGAGTTTTAGATATTCTTAAGACATATGAACTATTTGAGAAGGTTTATATCTAACCTTATAGGAAAAACTAAGGAAGTTTTAAACTTGATGAAACTAAAGGAGACTCAAGAATTCAAATAGGTGGAAGGGTATTAATTAGGTTTAGAGAAAATAAAAGATTATCCCTTTAAGCAGTTGGTGTTCCTCTTAAGAGTTTAATATATATCAACCACAAATGAGTCCATAAGGTGTTTTTAGCCCAAGATAGCTTTATGGGCCACGAATAAACAATTTATTATCTTAGCGTAACATTGATAGCTAATGAATTAAAATATTCTTAAATCAAGAAATTATATTTGACTTTATATTTTTCATGTACTAATTTGAGAGATTATCTTATTAATGTATGGTATCTTAAACAAATTTGATGAAATATATATTGAACATGCAAATTATTCTAATTTTTTAAGCATTTCCTCAACCTTGGATATTGAAGTTTAAAGGATCTAGTATGAAGAAAAATGCAGAAGTTAGGGCGATAATCACTTTGTTGAAGTTTCTTTCTTCATGTATCTGGAGAAGCTAATTAAGAGGAATATAAGTTGGGTCAACTCACTTTAGGATTAAAGATGCCTAAGGACCTTATCCATCAATTGATTATAGTAGAAAATATGACTCATTCCTCAATCTCTTAGAGTGGAATCCATGTAGAAAGTTTTAATATAGATGTGGATGTTGTAAATGACTGGAGAATTAATTTGAACCAATATTTGGATTGTCTTTAATAAGAAATTCTATATGTAGTTAGAGTTCAGGCTCTAAGTTATGTTTTGTTGGAAGGAAAACTATTTGAGAAATGTTTTAATGGCTTGTTATTAAGGTGTTTAGCTTTTCTAGAAGCCATGGAGGTTATGAAATAAGCTCATGAAAGAGTTTATAATGCATACCAAGCAAGGTTAAACTTTTAAAAACACATGAATTCATTGGATCTAGCAATTCCATTCATAGAACACATCAATTATGGAGAAGATTATCAAAGAAGAGATCAAAAACTTAGTTTTGTGCAAATCTCGTTCTTTCTTGTCCTTCTAAAAAATTGTAGAAAACTTTTCAATCCCCAAGGTAGAGGATCTCTAAACTATCCATACAAGCAACAAGAATGATTAGTAATAAATATTACTTGTTTTGTTTTTGAGACTAGTAAAACAAAACAATAAGAATGGATGAAGAATAAGAATGAATTTGGTTTTGTTTCTTGATCTTCTATCAAAAAATAAATTGTTTCTCTTATTCTTGAGCTTTGAGTGGCTTGGAATCAATGGAGGAAGAAGGCAGCAAAAATATGCTTCTGGATTTTTTTTTGTTTTCACCAAAACGTAATACCATGACCGTAATTAGGTTTAGGTTTAATAAGTTAACTCATGTGCATGTCACATGCTTCTAGCATCTGACTTGCATATGACTAACTTAAATCTCCTTACTAGAAGCACATGATAATCATATGCACTTCTTTTTAATTCATCATACATGAATAAGTTATATGACAATCATATATTGACTATTAAGTCATTTAATTCTATCTAATTTTGCATATACTATGCATGTAAAACATGTCATCTTAAATCACTTGTATCTTGAGTTCTACTCATTAGAATTTAGTGATCTTTATGTCAAATCAAAGCTCTTTTCATTCTCTTTGAAATGAACATGAAAAATACAAGTTATCTTATAACTAAAAAACATTATTTTATCAACATTATCATTCCTCTTACTTTTAGTGTGTAACCTTTTGGGCTCTGGACATGTTGGCAACATATGAACATATTATTAAAATTCATTTAATAACTCTTTTCACCATCCATTATCTCATTTAGATTTGAGTATAGATTAATGTCAACTCAATGTATAATCAAGTGTGTTAGATGATGCCCTAAATTTGATATTTCATGTATCATAATCTTTATTCCTAAAATGCCCTAAATTTGATATTTCATGTATCATAATCTTTATTCCTAAAATGGCCTTATGAAACTCATTCATCAATAGGCATTCTACTCTGGCCAGAGATTCCTAAATAAAGAATATTACATGAATCAATAAGATAAAACCCCTACATTTAATTTGGGGTGGTGAATCCTTTATTGATAAACAAATACCTTTAACTGCTTTACACTATATCCAACCTCCAAGTTATGAATGCCTCTTATGGAGGAATAAAATATAGGAGTCAAAACATAGTGATCTATAATTAAGATAACCTTGTTATCTCAAATCTTAAGGATACTTGCAATATTGATATGAGTAAAATATACTTCATAGATATAAATTAATCATCCATATGAAATATCGTTGGCAAGGTCTCCAATGAGTCAGTCCCAAACTACTCATCTACATGTTCACTTTAGATAACTCTTATCATGATGAATGATAATCATCCCAAAAGGAAGTATAACATATGTTGATCTTAACCGCATTAATAATATTCATTCTTATTAAAACATTGATTAGGGATAATTTAGATATTGAACATTTCCATATAATAAGAATCTTATTTCATAAACTCTTTATGAATTCCTTTGTATTATCCTAATATCTCAGAATTCATTATTTAGTTAATAACCTTTCAAGTATACTGAATAATGAATAATGCCTTTTATTGATAAATTGTTCAATATAATTAAATATGATGCTCTAGAGCATACATTAATAAAAATGAGATGGCTGATAAGAAGACATAATTATTATCAACCTTTAATTTTAAATGATTATGTTAACTATGCTAAAGTGTGTGTTTAGTGTCACAAGAATGGGAGTATTTAGAGAGTTCTAGATGAGGAGCTTTATTCTATAGTGAAACCATGACCATTTAAAGGATAAGCAATTGACTTGATTAGCAAATTTATCCTTCTTTTTCTAAAGGACATAGTGTCATTATTATTCCAATGAATAATTTTATGAAGTGGGTAGAGGCCATTCCTATAAAGAAGGTGGAACAAAAAAAGATGATCTTATTCAAGAAGAAACATAATATCCATAGGTAAGAAATTTCATAATCTATTATCATTAATCAAGGAACTATATTTATAGAGGAAGAAATGAAAACCTTTATAAAAGATCATAATATAAAACTAATTAATTTGACTCGTTATTATGCTCAAGCAAATGAATAGGTGGGGCATCCAATAAAATCCTTATAAGTAACTTGAAGGAGATGCTTTAGGATAATCTTAGGGACAAATGTAAAATTTTATCTAAAACTTTATGGGCTTATTGTACCTTTAAAAGAAGTATTATAAGTGCTAATCCATTTACCTTGAAGTTGGGACATGATACTTGTAGACTTTGACTTTTCACCTGCTCATTGGAACTTCAGGTTTCCTTCAATTTGGCTTAGTACAAGTCCTCGATATTGATCTAATTTGCATACATGCCTTTTAGTATCTTACGAGTACTCTGGACATGCAAAGCACATTACATTTTGCTTATGGAAGGTGGCATACATGACATGCATTTTTTGATGTACGAAGTATATAGTGCTACATGCTATACATGTTCAGTATATATACGCATGGTGCATAGCCTTTTCCTATACAAATCTAACATGCTCCATATATCACCATGCATTTATAACCTAAATGATGATCATTGGGTGAATTGGGCACATCTTAATGCATCCCTATTAGGTGGCATACATAGGTGTAAAATGCTACATACTAGGCATGTACTGTTATACGTTATAGATATAACATTTTTTAGGACTATGTACTATGCATATCTAGTGTAATTTCATAGAATCCCATATTGTTTGCTTGCTTTTGGCAACTAGTGATCCTTACTTATAAATATAAGCCATAGGTTTATGGGAAAAAGGTATGAAAATTATTAATTATTGCTAAACTCTATCAAATTGAATTCTCACCTAATTAAGTTGTTAATTAAGATTAAAGACTAATTAATCCTCACTTTAAATCCCTAATCACGTCTGGAATCAAGTTTTGGAAGCTGATCCTATTTTAGAATTAAGATTTATGATTTGGTTCATATTTTTACTTAAAAACTTAGTTTTCTTTTATTTCTATATGTTATGTGCTACACATATTCATCTATGTATGCCATACATAGCCTATATGCAGTGCACATTATGCTATGTATGGTGTATATAGTTGCTAGTTTTCATATATTTTCATGTTTTTCATTCATTTTTGCTTGGTTTCACTTGATTATTCAGTGCTAATTGAAGTTTATAGTAGCATTAGTGTTTTCATAGTAACTCTAATGATATGAATTCATCATACATTGATGCAATTTTATTGTTTTTGCCTTCAAAGTAAATTTTCAAGTTAAATGCTTATTTGATTTGATGTTTTATTGCAATTGATATGATTGAACTTGAATTGGATGTGTTTGTCATCTCTAATTGATGTTTAGATGATATTAGAGTCCTCTAATCTCAATTTCCATGATCAATTTGGTTGATTTTACCACTAAATCAATTAATGTGCTTGTTTTCTCAATTAAATACTATTTAATTGTGCTTTTATTTATCACTTGACATGTTTAGCTTAATTGGATATTGATTCATTTCTAAGTGATGCCATATATGATCTTAAAAACTCCTAATTATGCTTTAATTGATTTTGCCTAAAAATGATTACTTTTTCATCATTTTCATGACCTGACTTATGTTTATTGTTGTATTTTCATGAATGTTACCATTACATTCATTGGAGTTTGGCCCTTGATTCATTCTTTTACATTGCATAGACTTGGTCATTCATGTCAGACATCTCATTTATTGCCTAATAATTATTTGTCTGTTTGCATTTTGTCACACCCTTGTATACACCTTAAATTCATGCATGTATATGTATTTTACGATCATGATATAATGATGTGCAAGCATGGATTAATTCTATTAAATGTCAAAGCATATATGTATGCATGTATTTTATAGTAAGAGAATACATGAGTATAAAAAATGTTTAAAGTTATGAAAGTAAGTATAAAGGTAAGGTAAGAATATGATTTATGCATGTTAGATGGTAATAAATTGAAAATGGACTCAAAGGTGATTATTAGTTAATTAAATGTTCTTAAGGTGCTAATGTGAATTATTATGTATATACATATATTATTTATTTAGTTGAAAGGTGAAAAAGGAAAAGAGAATATATATATATATATATATAGAAAACTTATAAGCATAAGAAAAACATATATGACATGTTTATACTATAAGAATGCAAAAGGAGTGATTCATGAATGATTAAGATGAGAAAAATATTATGAAATGATATTGAGGTGAAGCAATTCCATATGATATGGAATTTGTAGAGAAATAAATGAAAAGAAAGTGAGAAGATGGTTAAAGTGATGAAAATGTGCATAAGTTACATTATGGATGTGAATTCAGCATGCTTATGTCGAATATTTTTCATGAAGCTTAATGATAGAATTTATATATGATATGTGATGTTTTGGCATGTTAGACATGTTATTATATGAGAAAGTATATGTTAAAATATGTAAATGAAAGTTTAAATGAAGTTAGAATTTATTACAAGTTAAGTAGTAATTAAGGACATAAATGCCATTTCATGAAAAGAAAATGCTAATTTTGGAAACCAATTTATGTATGGTATGTATGCACATTCATGTAATGTATGACATGTATGATGCTTATGTGAACATGATGCAATAATAATTAAATAAAAGAAGAAGAATTTAAGTTTAATAAGCAAGCTTATTATATGTTGACAAGTGTCAACATATGATTGGTCCCTTGTTTGATATTTACTTTAATTAAAATAAATATCAAATTAAAGTAGGAAAGAGGTCAATTTTTGCATGCTCTTCCCCTCTTATTTCAATTTCTCCTCCTCTTTGCCCCCTTTTCATTCTTTAAGTAGAGAAAACTACAATTTTAAGGTAAATTTCTTTATGGAGAATTTGGTTTTCTTGTGTATGCATGCTTATTTTTATGTTATGAGTTCTTTCTTCCTTCTTTTTTTCTTTGTTTTCTTGTCATTTTATCAAAGGGAAGATTTTGGTCAAGTTAAGAAATTGATTTGAATGAATTATTTATGGATGAGAATTACTTGTTATAATCGAATGTGTGATGTTTATTCCATCTGATTTTAGTTTGATGTTGTTTATGTATTTCATGCAAACCCTAAGTTGATTAGCTTTTAAATGATGATATAGTTACTAGTTAAAGTGTGTATGAGATTTTGGCGGTGATAAAATATGGTATGAATAAATATATAAAAAGTAGAAAAGGGTGAAGTTATATTAAAGTACACGCTTGCTGTCTAAATTTACACCTTTTGATTTTGACTCCTAAAATTTGATCAAAGTGTATAATACATTACATTGTTGATAATTATGATGAAATGTGGTTCTATAATGGTAAAGATGAAGTTTGGATGCTTAAAGGAAGAGGTATGCATGATATATGCATGTGTTTGCTAAAACCGGACCTTAAAAGCAAAGTTAAAGGTTTACGGTAATTATATTTTGATTACTTTAATGTTTGAGTTTTTAGATGTGTAATATACCATTTAAAAGAACATTAAATCTAGTTTCCAATGGTACTAGACTTGCAAAATTCCAAAGTCATTTGTATGGTAAAAAATGTCACACCATTTAGACTATCACATTCGAGTGGGAATTAGGTAGGAAACTTTGGTATGCGGCCTTTTACAAGTTGACAGCCTAAATGGTAAACATAAATTGTCAAGTTTGATAAATAAATTTTTGCATACTCTAAATGCCTATATTTTGGTAACTTGTCTATATGAAATTGTACTTCTAAATATGTGTGAGATGATTATTTATTTATGAGTACCTATCATGGTTTATATATTGCTATATAAGAATCATATGAAGCATGAAAATGGGAAGTAAAATATGAAGATTTCATGAAAGAAAATGACCAAATGAATAGTGTAACATACTAAATGAATAGTGTACCTTACTAAATGAATAGTAACATGCCTTGTATGTTTGGCAACTTAATAAATGCATGTTCCAAGCTTCCAAACTTAAAGTTATTCATATCTAAACATCATTATTCATTGTCATACACATGTATATACATTTAAACATATAAATTGACCTTAATGTATGATGTTTGAGTATGTGGAGGTGTTAAGACATGGATAAGATTAATGGTCTATTATGCTATCAAATGGAGTTCATTGGTATTTAAGTATACTTAATGAATGCAAAAATGACTAGGACATTAATGATGGCCAAATTACATGTATGACTTGTATATGTATCTATACTTGAATACATGGGTATGTAATGATATAAATAAGGATAATTACTTATCACTTGTTCAAATATGTTTCAATGATGATTAAATATTCATGATGAATAGTAATTTTTTCAAGATGCATAATTGGCTAAAAAGCATATAGAATTACTACTTATGATGAATGTAATGCTATGATATGAAATTGTGCAAATATGACTATCATGACTATAAATTGAAGTATAACTACATGAGATGGATATGTATGAATTCCTTATGGTGAGGAACTTTGTGTAAATGTAAATGGCTTTAATAACTAAGTTAATAATGAAATTTATCACAAACTCAATGAAGGAATAGTGACAGTGACTACTAATCATCTAAATAAGTTTGTGCTATCAAAGATTTCCATGATTGATAACTCGATCAATAGTGGAAAGGTGTACATAAGTATACTATAATTAATTATTTATTTATTTACCATAATTAGAATACATTATGATGAGTCTACATCGAAAATGAATTATGAATATTCTCTTATACTGATGTTTTATGTATTATTGAAAATTTATGGCATAAAGGATATTATTCCATGATGATATATATATCATGCTTTTGAATAGTAATTATTATATTGAAAATGAATGCTAGAGTATATATGTTGTATTTTATGATATTCTAATATATTAAATAAGGTCAGCAAGTGAATTACCATAAGTACAGAGATACTATATGATATATATTTTCTTTATTTATGAAATATCAATTGATATGGATTATTAATAATTGATTTATGATGGAAGATTGATATTATACTTTATTAATTTCCATATTCATCATGACATTAAGTATAATGCATATGTATCATATTATGAATCATTTACATATATTATTCATGGTAAGTCATACAAAGGATATAAGGTGGAAAAAGAGAGAAATGATACAGAAATGTCACAAAACTATATGCTATAAAAGCGTATTGGGTCATATAGATGATGGATTCCCTTGATGGAATCATATAGTTTTATTCCTATATGGAAAGAAAAATGGGTTCATTGAACCATACAATGGTAGGTTTATGAAAATGTGTTTGATAGTGGAAGGTGTAATTTAAAACTTTTTAAAAACATGTTTTACAACGAATTTAGCAATTTTATTCATAGAATACATCAAACACAAAGATGATTATCAAATAAGAGATTGAAAAACTCAATTTAAAGCAGATCTCCTTCTTTCTTGTCCTTCTGAAAAGTTGTAGCAAACTTTTCAATCCCCACGGTAGAGGATCTCTAAACTATCCACGCAAGCAATGGAATGATTAGTAATTAATATTACAAGTTTTGTTTAGAGACTAGTAAAATAAAATAGAAAAGGAATGGATCAAGAGAATGTTGAATTCAATTTCTTCTTATTGATCTTTTATCAAAAATCTGAATTAATCCTCTTGTTCTTGAGCTTCTATGGTTTGGAACCAATGGAGGAAGGAGGCAGCCAAAATTCCTTGTTCTTGTAACCCTAAAAGTTGTATCAGATAACTTCTAAAAACCTAATTAGGCTCTAGGTTACTTAAGTTATATGCATGTGCATGTCAGATGCTTCAGGCATGTGACTTGCATGTGTATGACTTAAAATCCCTCTAAAAGCACATGAAAATTATCACACCTTACCACGGTCCGATATGCTCCCGTAAAGTAATTAATGATTACCAATTAAATGGAAACCATTAATTACCCCACAAGGAATGTAAAATTTTTTTTAAAACACTCATATTATGTTTCAGTTTGCGGAAACATATTCAAATATTAATCTTAAATTACATATATTTATTTACTGTCTTAATTTTTATTTAATTACTTAATAATATTTTATAAATTTTAGTGTAATTCAAGTCCTTGCCTTAAGGGAAGTCCTGATGAATTAGTGCTTTGCAATCTGTGCTTTCCATCCATCTTTTAACCTACGTACATCAAATGATGAACGCTGAGTATTTCACTTAGTGGTGTTATAAACATAAACATAGTAAACTTATAATATATACAAGATTTAATAACCTAAATCATCATTTTTATCAATTCGACATATAAATAATTAGCATACTATTTATGTACTTCTCTTATTGATAACTATAATTATTTGCTCATAGAAATACTTAAACATAATTCATTCTAACCAAACTAATAAATTTGTTGCCATGTTACTCGTTTCTTGTTTTCCTTAAATCAATAACACATCTCGAATTACCTTAGGCTAATATAATCTTTAACATGTATACTTAATTAATTATCATATATTAATATTCATTATCTTATTACTGTAAAATATGTCTATAATATATTCATATAACATAATCATCAGAATACACCAATTGTTTATATCATACTGTAATCTTCAATATAACTAATACCTACAAGCACAAACATTTATCTCTGCTTCTAAAATCTCAATAATATAATATCAATATTAAACTGTTGTATACTTTCAACATCATTGTATTATAAAATTTCTTAACACTTATCATATTTTAACCTATATTCAAACCCAACATTATCATTTTATGGACATTCTCAAATTAATGTCATTTTACCACTTGTCATGAATTTATTTTATAAGATAATTAAGTATACAAATAATTAACTCTATCAATATTTAAGATAGAAATTATATCAATAAATAACATCATACTCTCAACCGACATTTTGTTTTGTTAATGAACATAAACTCCATTCATTGTATTTGAATCATTATGTAATAATACAATATAATATGTATTATGAAAGTAAATTTATCATGCACTTTCATGTATTTTTTTTCGTATCAAAATATTTCATCATCATTGTGAGAATGCTCAAATCTTGCATTCTTTTTTTTAAATATCATACCATATAGAAATCATCATATTCTTATAACATTTATTCATATGCACCCATCGTGTTTTCATCATTACCATTCTTTGTGCTTTTATGATATATGAATAATAATGATCATGTGTAACAATGCATTCATGCTATGCATTTTTCCCTTATATTTTTTTCAGTGATATTTCATTTTATTTGCCCTTTTTCAAGCTGAGTCATATCATATGCGTGCTTGGTACTAGGTCTTTCTTTCATTTCATATTAATTATTATGGTTCAACCATCAAGAACCCATTTCACATTTATTTCATTGCTTCCATTTCAATTTCCTTTCCATTCATATCCTGTAGGAATTCAATTCATAATACCCAAGTACCCCTTTTCCTTTTATCATTTATTCATTTTCACTCATTTTCCTCCTTCCTTATATCTCCATGCCATGATTATGAATATGACCATTGATGTTTCATGATATGATATGTATACTTTATGTCATGATGCTATGATAAAAATATGTAAGCATCATGATGAAATATCATTCATTTTATATCTCATAACATAAAAAAATACTATATCAATCATTGACCTTAATTAATAGGTCATGATATTTTATCCATCATTCTATCAATCATAATTAATTATTCATTCTAAACATAGCATATCATAGACGGAACACCATATTTAAAATAATTCTAAACCATGGATGTGTTAATTTATTCATTATTGGTGTATAATTAATTTCAGTCTCTGATAATAACTAATTACTTTTCTTATCTTAAAAACATTTCATTTCTTTACATATATATATATATATATATA
>CANYBF013060928.1:0-11074 GCA_948192965.1 Dalechampia spathulata | reverse complement strand
TTTATGCCATGAAAGAGTATGCTAACAAACTTAAACCTAATTGCGTGTTTAGGAACTTTCATTGAAATTAAATAAGTGAACATAATAAAATGGAACACTAATAAATTTGAAATCCCCGAACCCAAACTCTGAAGAAATTCATGTCGCTTTCAAACACAGGAAGGCCCGGGTTTTATTTCCCAGTTTTTCTAGTCGTTCAATTGAATTGACAAAACAAACTAGGTAGCGACTCCACTTAATAACCTCGACGTGATCTTTCTAGTTTAAAGAAACAATCAACTATGGAAGTACGCCATTGAGAGCAAGCACCACGGCATCTCACGCCAAACAGCGTGCAACGCTCCTGCGTCCGGGGCGCGCTACTCTTACAGCTACCTACCATTACCTTTCGCCCCAGTGGTGGATTTGACATTGGTGCCATTGACATATGGTATGAGAGCTCAGAGGATGAGTCAGCAGCTACTCAAAAATCCTCTAAATCTGAAGCATCAGACACATAGTCTTCTGATAATGATAAGTCGACCGAGACTCCTAAGGTAGCCAAGCCAGCACCAAAACCATCCAAACAGCATAAAAGGTTAAGTGCTAACAAAATGTCCTCTCGGGTTCACAACATGACCCGAAGTGGCAAGGTATTCACTCCTCCCGACCTCGGGAAGAAACCTGAGGCTCCTAAGAAGCCTACTAAGGCTAGGTCCACTAGGGATCAAGCTGGTCCAAGCAATGTTCCAGCTCCACTACCAGCTGATCAGGTTGCTCAGCCTGATAATGTTGTGATCAAATAGCTGAAGAAGACCTAAGCAAACATCAGCATCTGGGACCTAGCGATGTCCTCCTAACAGCATCGATGGGCCATTGTCAAGGCACTCTCAAGCATGAGGATATCTCCCTCTACTTCCACCTTCAGCATGAAGAGTCAGCTGGTAAACCGGGAGCTACCGTCTAGCATGATCACATTTTCTGATGCGGATTTACCGGCTAAGGGAATCTGCCACAATAAGGCACTGTTCATCAGGGTGAACATCATGAACTCCACCACCCCCTATGTCATGGTGGATGACGGTTCTGGCATCAATGTCTACCCATTCAAAGTGCTTCCCAAGCTCAAGATTCAGCTTTCAGACCTCAAACCCTGTAAGACCATTATCATGGCTTACGACGAGTCCAAATGGGAAGTTACTGATACCTTCACTGCTATTATCACTGTTGGGCCAATCAAGTCAGTTGTGGAGTTTACAGTTCTGGAAATTCCACTGTCATTCGTGCTGCTCTTGGGTCGACCATGGTTCCATCTGCTGGGAGGTGTGCCATCCACCCTACATCAGAAGATTAAGTTCCCACATAATAAAGGTATGGTTACTATTACTACTAATGACGAGGTCACCCTGGCCTGCATCTGGGAAAGTGTCCCCCTCATGACTGGTTACCAGATCGCTGTTATCGGGGAACTTGAGCTTAACCCGTACCAACCAAGTCTCACTGTGGAGAACATGATGTGCATGATGTACTACATACCTGGCATGGGTTTGGGCTTGTATCAGCAAGGCCCAATTGAATTTGACATTCCTACAGCCATGTGGGAGGAGAGATACTGCATCAGGTTTGATCCCTACACCTCAAATAAACTAGAGGAGTGCAAGATGGTTCTCTTCATCCAAGGAGAGACTCAGCATGATCATGCTCCCGAGTTGCCTAAATCGGAGGACTTCTATGAGCAAGAGTTTTCCATCTTTGGCAATGTCTATGACCTGTCAGCCCTGACAACACCTGGGAAGACTGCTGTTGCTTTAACCATTAGCTCTAATGATGCTTTCCAGATCTTTGGTGATGTTGCTGATCTCACCACCGGCCGCCTAAAGCCGGAACCTACTACAGTCACTGCACTGGGATCCAAGCTGTAAAACTTGGATGTAGAAGACCTACTACTCCCAAAGGTCTATGAGGACATCGCCATGCTGGTGGAGAGTACCTTTCAAGAGCTTGTATATGAGGATACTGATGTCCCTATTTCTGTAATTTTTAATGATGATGTAATCCCATTTGAATATGAAGCAATAAAGAGCAACTTTGCTAATATTTGTGATGTGTATTCTGATGGCATTGTGCATGAACATACAAGCCTTTGCTCTAGGCTATGAAGACATGTCAGGTGTCGACAGATCCATCGCGGAACACAGAATTCCTACCAAGCCAGGGTTTAAGCCAGTTAAGCAGAAACTATGGCGCCTCCGACCAGAATGGGCACAAAAGGTCAAGGAAGATGTCCAAAAGCAATTAGATGCTAAATTCCTTAAGGTGGTTGACTACCCAGAATGGTTAGCCAATGTGGTTCTGGTTCCCAAGAAAGACGGCAGGGTCAGAGTCTAGGTAGACTACAGGGATTTGAACAAAGCATGTCCAAAGGATAACTTTCCTTTGCCTCACATTGACGTGCTGGTCGATAGCACAGCCGCTAACGTTATGTATTCCTTCACTGATGGATTCTCTGGGTACAATCAAATCGTAATGGCAGTTACAGATAAGGTGAAGATAGCTTTCATCATAAAATGGGGGACCTACTGCTATAAGGTCATGCCCTTTGGCTTGAAGAATGTAGGTGCTACCTACCAGCGAGCCGCAACAACGTTATTGCATGATTTGATCCACAAGGAGGTCAAAGTCTATGTGGATGACATGATGGTGAAGTCCCCCACCAGAGGATAACATACAGCTGCTCTTGACAGATTTCTCATATGCATTGAGAAATATGGACTCAGGCTAAACCCAAAGAAATGCACATTCGAGATGACATTCGGTAAGCTGTTGGGTCACATTGTTAGTCAGAGGGGTATCGAAGTAGATCCTGACAAAGCAAAGTCGATCATCGAGATGCCTATTCCCAGAACTGAGACAAAAGTTAGGGGATTTCTGGGATAACTCCAGTACATCAGTAGATTCATTACCAAGCTCACTACCATCTGTAAGCCTATCTTCAAGCTTTTGAGGAAGAACCAGCCTATGTTTTGGGATGAGAATTGCCAGTTTGCTTTTGAGAGGGTGAAGCATTACCTCTCCAACCCACTGATCCTGTAATCACCTCGATCGAGGAAACCATTACTTCTCTATCTAGCCTTAGAAGAGGAGTCAGTGGGTGCTATGATGGCTCAGGAGAATGAGGCCGGAGTTGAGCATGCTGTCTACTACTTGAGTAAGAAGCTATTGCCAACCGAGTGCAAGTACAGTACTATTGAAAAGCTATGCATGGCTATGGTCTGGGTTACCAAGAAACTCAGGCATTACTTTCAGTCATACCAAATACAGGCAATCTCCAAGGTTGATCTCATGAAGTACTTATATGCTGCTCCTTCGCTAGTAGGAAAACTCTCCAGTGGCTGATCCTGTTATTAGAGTTTGATGTGTAGTACGTCACTACCAAGGTGATCAAAGGCAGAGCAATTACTGAATTCTTAGCATCCAGATCGATGGATGACTCTGAGACTTTTGAACTGGACTTCCCAGATGAGCACTTAGGGGCAGTTGACATCCAGAAATAGCAGTTACACTTTGACGGCATAGTCAACAGAAGAGGGGCAGGTGTAGGAGTTGTGCTAATCACTCCAGAAGGCGAGCTAATAATGCTTTTAAAGTGGCTGAGCTTCTCAGTCACCAACAATATGGCTGAGTATGAAGCATGCCTCTTCGGGCTAGAAGCACTACTAATGATCAGTGCCCAAGATGTGCAGATATTTAGTGATTCAATGCTGGTCATTCACCAATCCATGGTCGAGTGGGAAGTCAAAGAGGAAAGGCTCAAGCCTTATGCTGAATACATGAAGCTCATGGTTCACAATTTTAGCTCCTGCCAATTTATTCATATACCGCGTGAAGAAAATCAGATGGCCGATGCTTTAGCCACACTAGCTTCAATCTGTGAGCAACCGCAAAGTCAAATTCAACCTGTATTCATCGAGTAGTTAAGGATTCCTTGCTATTTTGGAGAACAGGTTATGGTGCTAGACCAGCAAGATGAGACCCCATGGTATGCTGATATCATGAACTTTCTGAAGACTGGTACTTATCTAGAGGAGGCCGATAGAAATGATAAGCTAGCTTTACGCAGGCTAGCGGCTAACTTTACCTGGCATCAAGGTGTTCTCTATAGAAGAACAGCAGACGGGCTGCAACTCCGATGCATATCAGAGAAGGAAATTGAATCCGTTATGGAAATGGTACATGCTAGTGTATGCAGGCCTCATATGAATGGATTCGCACTTTACAGGAAAATCCTATGCCAAGGGATATTTCTGGCTCACTATAGAGACAGACTACATACAGTTTGTACAGAGATGCCATGAATGCTAGATTCATGGAGACCTGAGTCATCTACCACCAGTCAAATTACAGAATTTGACAACGCCTTGGCCATTCTCAACTTAGGGAATTGACATCATAGGTGAGATTCATCTTAACGTATCTAATGGACATTGGTATATATTGGTAGCCGTTGACTACTTCTCTAAATGGGTAGAAACAGAATCCTACAGTAAACTGGGGGCAAGACAGGTTGCCAAGTTTATAGAGAAGAATATCATATGCCGATATGGGGTGCCACATCACCTGGTGTCAGACAATAAAGTACAGTTCTAGGCCTAAGTTATAGACTTACTGGAAAGATATGGGATTGAGCACCATCGATCCTCTCCCTATCGCCCTCAAGCTAATGAGGTAGTCGAAGTGGCTAACAAGACAATCAAGCGCATTTTAGCCAAGATGGTACGGACTTATAGGGACTGGTATGAGTAGCTATCATTTGCCTTATAGGGTTACAAAACCACTGTAAGGAGTCCTACGGGTGCTACCCCCTATTCTCTGGTTTACGGGACAGAAGTCGTGTTACCAATTGAAGTGGAGCTTAAATCACTTCATGTCATTCTAGAAGCTCAGTTGCCAGAAGCTAAGTGGAAAAGGGCCAGGTATAAACAACTAGTCACTATTGATGAGAAGCAACTACAGGCTCTCTATCACCTACAGCTTTACAAAAAGTGCATGGAAAATGCATTCAACAAGAAGGTTAAACTTGTAGCCATACAGGAAGGTGATCTAGTCTTAAAGCAAGTCAGGCTAGCTATCTGTGACCCTCGTGGGAAATTCAGACCTAATTGGGAAGGCCCATTTTTAGTTAAGAAGATCCTCTCCAAAGGTGCTATTCGCATCTCAGATTTGGAAGGTAATGAATTCTCAGAACCCATCAACCTTGATTGGCTGAAGAAGTATTTTGTCTAGAGCAAAGGGTAAAAGATAAAGCAAAATGAAAAGCTTGGTGAGCTAAAACCTACATAGACGGCTCACGCAAAAATTAAGGTAAAAAGAAAAACACTCACTCGATGAGTTGAAAATCCAGTTGGACAACTCATGCAAAAATTAGAGCTCTTAAACGTAAGAGGAGAGCATTAAAATAGTTGATCAGAAAATCTCGCATGAGGCTGGTCAATAACAGAGGTTGAGTCTGATGTACATCTGGAACTTTTGTGTTGGTTTTAACATTTTTCATGTAAATGTTTTAATTTCATTAATGCAAATGGATCACATGTTCATTTACTTAGCCATAAGTAATACTAGTTGTAAACACAAAGCGTTATCATCCTTTATTACATATTGTTGCTTAACAATGTCTCGTAGTACAGGACTCAGGCTTGGCGCAGCACCCACAGCTTGTACTCATCACCAATAGCAAACCCAGCTCCAGGAATCTCCACCAGTGCTATCCGGTGACGAGGCCAAGTCCTCTCCACGTGCTTCACAAAGCGAGGCACCAGCCGTCCTTCTTCAAACTCTGTCAGCGGAGGTATGGTCTGCCACTGGCCATACTATCGACAGATCCTAGCAGGACTGTAGTGCATGCAATGCCTGAATCTTAGTAGTGGGATGCAATCTATATAGGTCATTACAGTCACATGTTGTATGCGCCACCAGGGACAACTCTACCTGATCTCGCTCTCAGGTCGAGTCCCCATCCATTCAACCCAGCCTTGGAATGACATTGTCCTTGCCTTGCTGAAGGCATAGCCCCTCCGTATATGGCTATGAGGAAGGTATCTCTGCGGGTCCCCAGCCGACGGTACCAGAATCTCAAGCTTCTCTTGAAGCCATATCTATAACAAAAATAAAAAAAAATAAAAGCTCACTGAGTTGAAAACCTTGCACAAGGCTGCTCAGGCAAAAGTTAGAGCAACCGCTAAGCTGAAAACCCAAGGGGTAGTTCAGGCAAAAAGAAGGGTCTGAAGCAAAATCAACAGCCCGATGAGCTGAAAACCTTATAAATAGTAACTCATGCAAAAGTTAGGGCAAAAATGTAACTTTTCTAAGTTGAAAACCTGCAAAGGTAGCTTAGGATTCTTACATGTAGAAGAAGCAGACTCCCACTGAAGTGCTCAAACTGTTCTTGCTTTACCTTATCCAGACCAATGATTGTCTCCGCTACGATCATAGGAAACGGGTTCTGACCCTACATCATTTGGTCTATGATAGGCCCGATTAGCAAGTCTCCATGACTGGATGGATCAACAAACAAGAATTACGCTAGCAATCCAAACCCAGCTACCCTCAGCTATGAAGGGTCTTCCACAGATTTCTGGCCACACAACCAGAAAAGAGCAATGACATCTATAGAATCCTCTATAGCTAAGAGAGACCTTGCAATGGTTAGATTGATGTCAAAGGCCCTCATCAAATAAAATTTAGCTTCTCCTGTTGGCGTACGCGTTATCAACATCACCGATATCTCACAAGTGACTCCAAGGATAGCAGCAAACTCCTCGTACATCGGACACAGCTCAACATGCCCGAACCGAAACACGTAGACCACTGGATCCCAAAATTGGGTAGCAGCATGCAAGAAAGCATTTTTGATCATAAATTACTGAAAGGTTCTCAGGTATTGAAGTCTGATCTCGCCTGATCGACTCCAATCTTTGTTACCCCAACAGCAGGAAAGAGCGTGGAAGGCAGACAATGATTGCTGAGTCATTGTATATCTAATTTCTGTAGAGAAAAGTAGATGAGTTATGTTTACTAATAAACATAAAGCATTATGTATTTATAAGCAACAAATAGCATTGGATTCCATTATTAAATTCAAAAGACATACAGTACAAGCCTTTGTCTATTTTTACAGTTGGTACGCAATAACCCTAGCGTACTAGGCATACAATTGCCAGTTTGTAATACATTATTCTACTCTAGTACAGAGCTACAAAGTTTTGACATCATGCATATGAGAGTCTGACGTCGCATCATCTCTATGCATCATCCTCGCCAAAGTGGTCATCTTCAGGACTAGGACTGTCCGGAACTTCAATGTTGTAACGCTTCAGATGTGCTGTCAATTAAGCAATCTCTCTCCCCATTTGCTCTGTCATCTAGATATAGCGGTCGCGCTCTTCCCACTCTGTCTACCTGCTTGACTACGAACACAAGCATATAGGCATATAAGTCATGCATCCATGCATACTCATGCATTTGCATTTCATAACAGGTACTCACCTGAACATCCAACATCTCAGACGTATGATAACGGCGCAGTCCCATCCGCAATCCTAAAGTATCTGCCATAGCATCTTGAGGCACCTACAAGATCAAAAAATATGTCAGACCGCTGAAATCAAAGGCATATCAAAACACGCATACTCACATGGGTCGTGTTTGGAGGATCAAACTCAATCTCACTCCTTGCCAGGACTGGGAAGGAAGTCTCATAAGGATACCCAGTTGCATCCTAAGTAAAGATCAGGGGGTTCTGTGGCCACATTAGCTGACCCTTTACAAAGTCTACCAGACATCCATATCCTGGGGGTACCTCCAGAGTAGCTGACATCATCACTGGTGGGACCGTACCTACCCCAGAATCATGAGATCTCTTTAAACCATTGCCATCTCGAGAACTGCCAACCCCTGATGAACCATAACGTCTGCCTTGACTGCTATGGGAAGTGGACCTCCCTCCAGTCCCACTAAATCGATCACACTGGCTTCTACATATGGAGAGCTCCACATGGCCCAACAACCTCAACTAAATGAAAGAGGGGTAATCTACTGGTGAGTCTGATAGACGCTCCCGCCCGAGAATGCCAGTTAATCCAGCAAGCACTTCTGGGTCTATGTCAGTACAAGCTGCCCAGAATATTACACGTGGGGGCGCAGCAGGTTCCACCTGACTCTCTGGTCCCAGAGGCCAGTCCATAACATGCTTGCCTAAATAGAAGAGTCTACTCTCAGGACCCTCCAACAACATATGTTGGTCGTCCTTACGCATCGAACTCGTCACGTACTCTGGCCTCGAATGCATGTTACTCCAAGGATGGGGATGCACCTATTCCAACAATAAAGAGAAATTAGACACCTACACAGGTATTTCTTGAACCATTTCAATACAGTTTAATGCTAATTAAATTGTTTCTTTTTACCTGATCCCAAGTTAAATCATTGAGGTGCTCCCTCAACTCATCCATTGTGTGCTTGAGCCTTCGCCTTGGAACGCACCATGCCTATATACAAGGAAAACCAAATGGTACCCCGTGTGGAATATCAGGCTCCAGTAACAGCCCAAACTTATACACCATGATCTGCAAGGTCAATATGCATAGTCAACAAGATATAGACAGACGCTATAGTAATAGAATTAGCAAAATTCTACCCTAGTCATACCTCCCTATGGACTTTAAATCATGAAGGGCCCATAATACAGACATGTGTACACTGTTTTGGCTATCATTGAATAATGTACACCCCAGCACATATAGCAGAAAGTTGCGAGTATACTAATCTACAAAGATTGTTTGACCAAGTCTCTCTTCCAGTACCGTTTCTCAAGACAGTCGTAAGAAATACTATGCCCTCCTCTCATATTGGGTGACACTCCTAAGAGATCAAAGATCATACCGTACAGCCAATAAGGTGATGTTAGCCGAGCATCAAATTGGACAGGCAATCCCGCACACTCCAGCCCTGTAATTCCAGCAAACATCCCTGAGGTAATTATGATCTCACCTACTGGCAGATGGAATGTATGGGTGGAATCCATCCACCACTCAATCATAGCAGTAATAACCAGCCTATTGCATCTCTTTTCTACCCCAGTAAAGCAAGAGATGTATGGACCAAAATAGCTACGGTCCACCTTCACACGGATCTCCTGAGGCAGTTGGGAGTACCATTCAAAAACGTCGCGAATGCTACCACTGCTTACAACTGTCCGCTCCCTCTGCAAAATACAGAATTTAGGTCATATTTCAGACTAAATTACAAAGTGCATAAAATAATTTCAAAGGTACAGAGCTCCTCCTCCCAGCCTTAAATACACTTACTCATGCCTATGAATCCTTAAAATGCGCAATTCTCTGAAAAATGATTGAAAAATGGATAATTTGGCCCATTTTTCTATGCTATATAAGCTGTACATAGCACTATGTGCACCACACATGGTTTACATATGGCGCACATAGTTCTATATGCACCACATATAGCCCAAACCCGTTCCAAAAAACCCGATTTTCATCGAACCAATCAGACAAACATGAGCCTACCTAAGCTTAGCATAAAATTCTAGCCTAACAGAAGCCTAAACGCATCAAAAACAACCTAGAACTCAATTTTTGGAAAAACCATAAAAGCCGAATAAAAGAGCCGAGTTTGCAGAAAACTCACCTTCTCGGGAGGAGCTCGGGACCGATGTGAGTCTATGGTGAAAGTCTCTGCAATTGCATCGCCAAAATGAGCTCCAAAATAAGCATCACGCATTGTAAGCTCGGTTAGGGCATAGCTCGGGATAGATTCCCGGTCCCGGGGGGTCAGTTGCATCCTAATTCCGGCCATTTCTGTAAAAATGCAAAATTTTTAGTTTGAAGTTTTAGAGAAAATTGAGTTTTGGAAGGGGAAACAAACTGATTTTTGAATTGAAGCCCAGAAATATCAAATTTCTAAGCTATGTGCGCCACACATAAGAGAACGTGCACCACACGTTACAAAGTTTGCTAACATACGCCTGCCATTATGGGAGTCTCCTAATGTGCACCACACTCCCACTAAAATACACATGAAGAATTAGGCCTCTGGTAAAAATTTTAGAATTTTTGGAGGTCGTTTGCTTCACCAAGCCTAATTTTCATGACCCGCGATGTGTGAAAAATCTGGAAATTCAGTCAAAAAGTAGCAGACTGATACTCAAAAATTCAGACAGGAAATTGATCCAATAGACGATCAAAAACAATCAAGCCTTTGACTTCTGGTCATGCCGTTGACCAGACAGTGTTGCATTCCGACAGAGGGTCCTAAAGGTAGACTTTGGAGACAGACAACACTTAGTTGATGGCACGAGAACAAGATCTGACGGTTGATCATCTAGACCTAGTAGACAGTCACCTCTGGTCCTGCAGTTGACCATATGATCCAGCAGAGATCACAGAGTCAAGCTTTTGATTACAAAGCCCTAACGCATGGGCATTTGAATGCTGACTTCAGATGATTTACTAGCAAGGAAGCCATTGGTCTTGTAGTGACCACTGGTCAGCCCTGATTGGAATAGCCTGAATGCCGGACCCCCAATAATGGAGCTGGGATGTTTACTAGTCAAAACCGTTGACCAGAAATGTCAGAGACCCAACAGAGGATCCTGAAAGCCATTTCGGAGATATCTGACATTTATATGATGGCGCGAGAATAGACCCAGCAGATGGTCATCCAGGTCCTGCAATTGACCATACGATCCAGCAGTGATCGCGGAGCCAAGCCTTTGGTTCCCAAATCCTAATGCATAGGCATCTGAATGCCAACTTCAGATGATTTACTTGCAGCGTTGCCGTCAGTCCCATTGAGGACCATTGATCAGCCTTAGTCATCTAGCGCGAGCACCGGGCTCCCATTGGCAGAATTGGGATTATCAGGTCAGCATTGATCTTCCTGTTACACCCACGATAGAGACCCTAGGAGTTATACGTATAGAGGTACCTAGGGATGTATGTGCACGTATCTTTATGTGAATGTGTATACGTGAATGTATTGGTATGTGTATGAATGTATGTGAATGAGTATATGTGTATTC
>CANYBF013060726.1:0-12235 GCA_948192965.1 Dalechampia spathulata | reverse complement strand
GAGGAAACAAGCTAAAAGGGCATTTTGGTACTTTTAGGAAAAGTCAGAAAAATACTTATGGAAATTAACCAAACACCTAATGGACTTAACTTGCAATGTTTAGAAGTCCATAAAGTTCAAGTTGGGCTATTGAGTTGGGCTATAACAAGGCGAGTGACAGTCACAGGCCATATTAGTCACAGATGAGCCCAGACTTGACTTAAGCTGAAAGGGTTTCAACTTAACCTAATTTTTGGAGTATAAATATGTTATTATAACTCAAAATTAGGTTAAGCCACTCATTTTTCTTCCTTTGGCTGAAACATACCTCCTTTTGGAAAGGGAGAATTCGGCCTTCACAAGAGCAATTGTGAGGAAGAAGAAAAATACCATAAGTTTCTTCTTTTTTCTTTGTTAGTTCATAGGAAAGGAGATATAAGTAATCATTGCTTGCTTGGATTCCCTCATTTTCGTGTCAATACTGTTGGAGGCTACCTACTTTGGTGGTTTTTGGTTTGCTACAACCATAAACGGCATAGAGATCAAGAACGAAGGAGAACTATATTAATATGTAAGAGTTACTATCTTATGCCATATCTAATCTCTAATTTAGTTTTCACGTGTTTTGATGCAAAGATCTTCTCTTGGTTTGCTGATTTAAATAAAAAATTTTAAATTTCTTCCGCTGCTTAATAATATAGCAAACCAACAGTTCTATGTCCATACATGCAGAGGTGGATATACCTACTTCATTACATTCATGGATGACTATTCCAGATATGGATGTTTGGACCTAATGAAGCATAAATCTAAAGCTTTTGAGAAGTTCAAAGAATTCAGAAATGAAGTAGAGAAACAACTTGGTAAGACTATCAAAACACTTCATTCCAATCGAGGTGGTGAATACCTAAGCTAAGAGTTTCTTGAACATCTCAGAGATAATGGTATTTTACCTCAATGGACACTTCCTTATACACCTCAACATAATGGTGTATTAGAAAGGAGGAATCAAACTTTATTAGATATGGTTCAATCCATTATAAGCCTTATAAAATTACCCAAATCATTTTAGGGCTATGCACTAGAGATTGCTATTCATATTTTGAACAAAGTTCAATATAAATAAATTGAAGTTACACTATATGAAATATGGTATAACAAGAAACTCATCTTATCTTATTTGAAGGTATGGTGTTATCCATCTTATATTAAAAGGACAATGTCAAATAAGCTTGAGGTAAAGTCTGACAAATGTTATTTTATGGGATATCCTAAAGAAACCATAGGATATTACTTCTATCTTCCTTTGGAATAAAAAGTGATTGTTTCAAAGCATATTTTTTTCTTAGAGAAAGAATTTCTTCTAAAAGGAGACAATGGGACTAAAATTGAACTTGATGAAGTTCAATCACCATAAGATGAAGCAAATTAACTGATTAATCCTACTGATGTAGAATAAAAACCTATGGAAACACAAGCTCCCAGACACTCAACCAGAATAAGAACTATACCTGAGAAGTATAGATTCCTTATTCATGAGAATAAGGAAGTCTTATTAGTTGAGAATGATGAGCCCACAGACTATGATGAAGTTATGAAAAGTTTAGAATATGACTTATGGTTAAAGGCCATGAAGTCTGAAATGGATTCCATATTAGAGAACCAAGTGTGGACTTTAATTGATCCACCTGAGGAATTAAGCTCATTGGGTGTAAGTGGGTCTTCAAAAAGAAGATAGACATAGATGGTAATATGGTTACTTATAAAGCTCACTTGGTAGTGAAGGGTTATCGTTAGAAATAAGGAATTGATTATGATGAAACTTTCTCACTAGTAGCTATGCTTAAATCCATAAGAATCTTACTTGTTATTGCTGCTCATTATGATTATGAGATATGGAAAATGGATGTAAAGATACTGTTCCTTAATGGAAATATACTTGAGGAGGTGTATATGACACAACCTGATGGTTTTACATCCAATGATGGCAATAAGGTATGCAAACTTTAAAGATCCATTTATGGATTGAAGCAAGCATCAAGGAGTTGGAACATACATTTTAACAAAGCGGTTAAAGAATTTAGCTTCATTCAAAATATTGATGAACCATGTGTTTACAAGAAGGATAGTGGGAGTGCAATTGCTTTCCTTGTATTATATATAGATGACATATTACTCATTGGAAATAATGTTTCATTTTTTCAGAGTGTTAAAGTTTGGTTATCCAAATAATTCTCCATGAAAGACCTTGGAGAAGCCACTTATATTTTAGGTATAAGGATCTATAGAGATAGATCAAGAAGGCTTATTTGTCTTTCATAGTCTACCTACATAAACAAGGTGCTAAAGAGGTTTAGCATGGATCCTTCAAAGAAGGGTAATATACCCATGGATCATCCTTGATTTCCAAATGTGATTAAGGTTTAAGTGTGGTTAATTAGTCTTTAATTACTTAATTAAGAGCTTAATTAAGTGAGATTATTTTTGATTTGATTTTGGCAGAGTATTGCTTTAGAATTTATCATTCCCATCCCTAAATGCTAATATCCAAAGGGTATGTATAAGGCCTATTAAGTAATGAGCTAAAATCAATTGGTAATGTAGGAGAAAAAGTGGATTATTGCACTTCATGCATCTTATGAAGTGTTATATGCGATGTATGAAGTTGAAAAAAATCAACTTCATTCGACACATGAAGTTGAAAGATCACTTCATGCACTAACTTAGATGAGTTGTAAGCTAGATGTGTTGCATATCCAAATGATTCATAAGGCTATGAAACATTTATGTGTAATTCGGTTTCAATAATGGGAACCCGTGCCAAGCCATATCAAAAAAGAGCAAGTTCACAATATGCATGCATGAAAAGACCAACTTCATGCATTCACTTGCATATGCCACAAACTAGATGCACCATATGATCAAATGGCCTAAGGCTTTGCAAATAACATGTATGCAACTTGTATTTGAAAATTAAGAATTGTACTAAGTCGTATCAAAGAAAAATTAAAAAATGCATATGCCTGGTGAAAAAGTCAAGGTCAATAGGTATATATTAAGAAAGAAAATAATAAAAGAAAAGCTTATACCAATAACCTAGATGTACATCAAGTTTAAACATTGATACTCAATATAACAATCATTATCATTATTAAGCCCCCTCAATTCAAGCAAGGGAGTGGTCGAATTGTAAGAAGAAAATTAAGATCCTTATGATGTTGTATAGACATAACGTTAGTAAGCAAGTTTTTTATTTGATCTCTTGAACTAAGATGATAAACATGAAGTTACTTTTTAGCCATCAAATCTTGAACAAAATAAAAATCAAACTCAATGTGCTTCATTTTAGAATGAAAACTAAGTTAATGGATAAGTAAGTCATACCAATATTATGACACCAAACAATGGAAGTGGACAAAGATTGAAAACCAAGATCTCATAAGAGAGAGATTGTAACTAGATAATCTCAATCATGGCTTTAATTTTAGTATCTATAATAAAAATAACTACTTTTTCTTTTCTTGATTTTAAATTTTTGGAGCTTTCAAAGGCCTTTATCAATTAATTATATCAAGTCCCTTATTTATCAATTTTGTTACCTCATTTGCTAAGGCATTTAGTTTAGTCAATGAATCTTTTTAATACTACTTGTGGATAAAAATTTTTTAGGAATTGATTCACTTAGTTATGAATATTTTCAAATAAAGTTAATATAAATGGATTATTTGAATATGAACTCTCAATGTTTTCATCCATTAAGCAAATGCTTAATCAAAATTTATTCTTTATAAATTTTTCAAATAATTTTAATTTTACTATTCTAAAAGTTTATTAAATTCTTAAACATTTATTTTTTAAAAATAAACTAAATTGAAAGTTACAATTTTAATTTTGGATTTAGTTATCAAAATTTTGTCTTCACGGGGACAAAAAGATGATTAAAAAATAATTTTATTTGGAAGAAAATAGACTATATAAAATAAAATAAATTTCTTAAAGTAATTTTAATTTTACATTATATTAAAAAATAATTCTATAAAAAACATTATTTGCTTCTTTTAGTATTAGTAAAAGCAAATGCATTTTAAAATTAATAAGCAAATACTCTTTCTGACATAAACAAACCAGTAGTTTTGTTTTTAACACGTGGCTCAACCTCGCCAATTTACCAAACCCATAAAATATTCTCTCGGTGACGCTTTATCAATTGATTGGCTAACAGAATTTTCCTAGATTTTGACTGCCCTCCCTGCCAACATAAAAGTATCCAAAGCTTCAAATAAATACATGAAGGGGATTTAATCAAATAAAATAAAAGAATTAATGCAATTAAACCAACGACTATGATCTACTCCTTAATTTCTAGCTCTTCTTTATCTTCACGATGCTCACTTGTTCTTGACTTTCCTTCTTTCCTTTCTCTGGCTTTCTTCTTTCTGTTGAGATTTCTCCTACGTAGTCAGAATAGAGAATCAAATAAAAGAAAATAAAATAAAATAAAATAAAAGAAAAAAGTCAAGAAGGTATAGAAGAAAGGCCGATGTTGTTAGGGAAAAGGCCACGTCCTCCAAACCCGATGAAAAGAACAAGTTCATCAGAGATAACTTTTGATCTTGGCACTAATGCCAGCTGTGAATCAACTCCACAGACATATAGGTTTAGCGGCACTGGCGGCGGCGGAGATGGACAGCAGCAGCTAGAACAAGGATTCTTTTATGTTGCCACCATATCACCAAGAAACCATACAAGACCTTATGCTGATAATTTCTTGGAAACTCCTCATTTCTTGAGGTCTTGCACTCTTTGCCGTCGCCGACTGGTCACTGGTCGCGATATCTACATGTACAGGTATACTTTATTTTACATACATTAAAACTATTACTATTACTCTTGAAATCTATTATTTTCTCTGTCAATATAACTTTTTTTTGTCATAATATACATACACAAAATATACATAGCATCTTCATCTTCATGTACTAAAAGAGGTAAAAAGATGAAGCTGGGATTTTGTTTGAAGACAAGAATTTATATATTTTGCTAATAACATGTTGGCGGGTTATTCGATATTGCAGAGGAGATTCTGCGTTTTGCAGTCTGGAATGCAGGCAACAACAGATTAATCAAGATGAGAAAAAAGAAAAGTGTTCATTAACATCCAAGAAAGCCGCTTCAACTTCCAACGGCGCCGGAGCTCCTGATGCCTCCGCCAAAGGTGAGACTGTTGCCGCCTTGTAGGGTCACCATTGCATATATTTCAGATGCAAGATACCTGTGTCTTCTGTTGTATGAACACAAAAAAAAAAAAAAGTGAAAAAAGGCATAAGTTTTGAATATGTACACAATTTCTAAGCAGCAAAGGGGAGCTGCAATGGACGGTTGCTCCTTATTGGATTTCTTTCTTCTACGAAAGGAAAAATACAACTTTTTTTTATCTAGTTTTGTGTTTGGTTGGTAGAATATTATTTTCTTTTTACAGCTTCTGTAATGTGCGTTGTAGTAATTGTTATCTCCATCGTCTGTAGATTAAAATGTTAATGTGTATTACGTTAGTTAAATAGTTTTTACCATTAAAACCATTTTACATTATCAACTCTAATTAGGGATGGAAATAAATTTATTCAAACCAAAATTTTTTTAATATAAGTTTAATTTATTCATAATTAATTTAAATTTGAGTCAAATTTTTTAAATTTTACATATACAATTAATTCAAAAATGCAATTAAATAAAATAAATATAAAATATAAAATAAATTATTTAATATTTTATTTAAAAAATAAAATAATTGTTAATAAAATATAATATTCTACAAAAATTTATGAATTTATATTAATAATTTAATTAAAAAATATTTAATATTTATATAGTTATAAATTTATAAATTATTTATTTAAAATTAAATTATTTCATTAATTTATAAATTTATTAACAAATTCATAAATTTAATTAATTAAAAATTATTCAATTTTAACTCAATTATTAAATTTTGAATAGTTTATATATAGTTTAGTTGGTTTGCATAATCCCTGTAAACAAAGGATTAAACTTTAAGATATTTGTTTTGAAAAGAAAATAGGGCGTAAATAATTTAAATGATTGGACTGGGGAGGGCATGATTAGGATGACAATCAGTGGCCTTTTTAAAGATGAAAGCATAAATTAAAAGAAAAAAACTATGAAAACGAAAAAATTCAATTTGAAAGTGATTTATTTGGATGAGAGTCATACTGATCATTATTTGGGCCCACCATAATATTTTATGTTCCACTTTTTACTAAAGTTTTTAAAAAAACATTGAAAAAGTTTTGCGTTTATTACAATTCGTAAAAGTAACATATTAGAATTAAAATAAGGTTTATTTAGGATGAAAGAAAGAAATAATTTTAAGATCTATTTCTCAATTTGATATATGTTTCAAACTTTTGCTAAAAATAATGTGATTTATTTTATCTTTATTAGAAAGTGAGATTTCTATGAATGGTTGTGGTATAATTATTGTTTTTTGGAAGTGATTTTTTATCCATTTAATACTTGAAATTTTTTTTAATAAATTTCATCATATTTTTGGGTTTTTCAAAAGCAATTTAGGGAGTTTGTTCTTAAAAAATAGAAACTAAGAACTCTTTCGAGGATTAGTATAATTTATAGTCTAATTTTTATATAGTTCTTTCATATTTCAAGATTCTATTAGTTTTTCGTATTTATTAAAATGAGAATAACTAACAATAAAGGGACTTCAAAGATTTTAAACATACATTTAAAGAAATAAAATAATGACTAATAGAATTCAATGATTTTATTACTAAGCTAAATGCAAGCAATTGAGATTGGAGTAATTATCATCCATTAAAATATATGTATTAAAGCATCAATCTTAATTAGTATAACAACTTATATTTTATTGTTTTATCAATAGCTTAAAATTCAAAATTTTTTTGAACATGCATATGCTAGAACCAGGAATAAAAGTTCGAATCTAGACTTACTTAGACTCCCTAGAGAGCACTCATACAATTAAAATCCAAAATTTGCTAGTAAGATTATTCAATCTTTTAATTTTGCTTAAACTTGTAAATCCATCTTCACATATAAATAAAACACATTAATAGAACATTAAGTTTATAACGTACATATAAATAAAACACATTAATAGAACATTAAGTTTATAACTTAAAGTAACAAGGTCCACCAAAATTCTACATAAACTTTAACTTCTTATACATTCATCATTAGCCACTTTTAACCAGAATGAAGATTCTTTTATATTATAATTATAATTTTTTCTTTTTCTCGATGAGACTTACAATATACACTCCTCTAATATTTCATATTATTGTAGAAGAATGATTAATATATATATACACATACACGCATACATAGAAGCAAAAACTTTATAAAGAAAAGATTGAAGAAAAATTGATATTACTTATACACCATTAGTTTGATAAGCTAAAATGTATTTACATATATCATAAAGCAACTAAAGCCTTTAGTGTTGTTTGCTAGCTCACATAAAAATACAATAACAATAATGGGTGGTTATTGTCTTTGATCCTATTATCGAACATCTTTATCTTTTTACAACCTAAAAAGGTAAGATAAATGCAATCAATAAGGTAAATGCAATCTTTTAGCCTTATAAAATTAAGATATGTACATATATTTTATCTTATTGGAATGCTAAAAGATGAGTGTCTGAACTATTCATGTTGAGAATGTTATTATGGGTCATATCCCATTTATGAGTAGCTAACAAGTATGTGAATACTCATTTCGTCATCTTTATCTAATTTATGTGTTATTAGTTCCTTTGTATGTGTTGACCCTGACTTTTCATCCACATGCATAATTTTGGGTTTTTGTCAATTCAGCTCTGTACAGGTCCTCGATATCGACCCTGATTTGCTTACATGTCTTTTATCTTCCTTTAAGTGTTCTGGGCATACGGAGCACATCTTATTGCACTCGTATAAGGTGGAGCACATAGCATGCAAAATGGAACATGCTGAGCGCATAACACTATGCACGTAGCATGTAGTGAGAAAAGATGTTTGGTGGGACCTACTTTTTGAGCCAAAATTTGATGTGCTCTACATAGCACAACGTCTTAGAATGTTAAATAATGCTTATATAACATACGGAGCGCATCCCTTTCTGCTCATACAAGGCGGAGCGTATAACATGCAAAATGGAACATGTTAAGCGCATAGCACTATGCATGTAGCATGTAGAGAGAAAAGATGTTTGGTAGGGCCCACTCTCCAGGCCAAATCTGATGTGCTCCATATAGCACAATGTCTTAGAATGTCAAGTAATGCTTATTTGACATGCGGAGCACATCCCGTTTCCCTCATACAAGGTGGAACACATAGCATGCAAAATGCTATATGCATAACATGTAGCACTATATGCTATGCATATAGTGAAAAAAGCCGTTTAGTTGGGAGCCTTCTCCGGACCAAATCTAAGATGTGCCATATTACATAATGTCTTAGAAGATAAAATGATTCTTGTTGTGTTACACCCGTTTGTGAGGACCTAGTAGTTTGTATGCTAATATACGGATAAAGGTCTGTATGCGTATGAGTTTTGCTATACATTGATGACGTGTATACATATATGTATGTATGTGCATATGTATGTATGTATGTATGCTTCTATGATGTTGATTGTGATTGTATTTCATGATACTGTTGCCTTATTGGGAAGCGTGACTTCTCGGTTGGATGGGGGACAGTGAGTTTGATGTGTTTAGGTTGGTTTTGGAGTGTTTTAGCAGGTTTCGGGTGAGTTAGAGGTTTTGAATTAGGCATGTCTTGATTTTATGCATGCGGCACAGGCATATGGATATCCATATAGGTGTACCAAGCTCGAGAGAATAGGGAATTGGAGGTCGTGGAGTCAGTACGGGCATACCAAGAGGTTGTATGACCATACCGTTGCTCGCAAGAAATTAGTGCATCAGGGTTTTTAGGTTGGTACAGGCGTATGGGTATTTGGTACGATCGTACGCGACTTAAAGTACTATTTTAAACAGATTAAACCTAGCTTTTTCCCTTAAGTTCCTTCTTCCTTTCTTTTCTAAACCCTTCCCACACGTTCCTATACAGTAGAATTCATCTTGATTTAGTGGTTTTGTACCGTGAGAGCTTGGCTTAGCATGGTTAGAAGCTTAGAGACTTGGCTAGAGGATAGCAGTAGCTTGGTTTAGGTTAGTACGAGGTTATATTGGTTTGTTCGTTGCTTCTTTTGTTGTTTTAAAGCCATTTGAGGCTTAAGGATTGATGTTTGGGGATTGAATTCCTGTATTTGCCTATTATTTGGTGATATGAGCTTGTTATTTGGTAAGTTAAATGATTCTTGCTTGAGATTCTATATGGTACTCTCACAAGTTAGCATATTCATGACATATGGGATCGTAAATGCCTAGATAGAGCAAGAGAAAATGAGGAAAGGCATGCTGGATCATATATTACAGGATTCCATAATGGAATCATATATTATATTGCCTTCTATGGGAGTTGAGTCTCGAGACATAGGTAAAATAAAAGGGCCTACGGGTCAGGATTTCAGTTGCCCTCCTTTGAGATTTGAGTACCGGTACATAGGAATCCAGCATGGAAATATATTGTGCACAATAAGTGAAAAGGAAAAAGGGAAAGAGAGTACAGAACAGAAAGAGAGAGAAGGGGACAAGCATAGCATTGCATTGTACTGCCTGTTATCTGATATGCTTGTTTTTGTTAAATACGTGTATGATAGCTAGCACCACTAATTCTTCGACTCAACATTTATCAATTGATGAGTGCAGGTTCCGAGCCTACTATGGAAGGCCTAGAGTAGTGATTGCCAGTCTTAGCAGAGAGGTGGATTCAACAGCAATCCCTATCTCGAGGTGGTCTGGGATAGCCAAACATGCTTTCTTTTTGTTAGCCTTATATTGTAGCTTGTATATATTAGAGAGGCAGTAGTGTATTTGTAGTTTGGTAGTGACTTGTGCAGCTAATGTAACCAGAACCTTTGTATATTAATGAATATACTTTTGTTATGGATATGTTCATTCAATGGAATGTATGTTGTTATCCAGGGTATGATTGGCTTTGTAAATTGATTTCATAGCCATACTATATGTTGTCCCCATACGACGTCTAATTATGCAGGTATACGTATCCCTCGTAGGGTACACAACGGTTTTCCATACAGGAGGTCTATGTGTATGCTACGGGAGCATGTTACTCCATGTATGGGCTAGGCGTGACATGTTTAAGTGGTATTAGAGCTATGGTTTATAGCTCGTAGGGTGTAGAGCTATGATTTAGCTCGATGTGTCTTTGTTATGGATTCCTAGGATTACTACCTCTGATTGTTAAGCTACAATGAAGGAGTGTTGCTTGTCCTGACCATGGCTAACCATAGGATTCTTGTTTGTATGACACAGATTAGGTTTGATATCGGATAGACGATTGAATATCAGTGAGGAAGGCAGGGATAACATTAATCCCCAAGCGAGTTCCTCAGGACCGAGAGAGCACGCGGGTAGGCAGGCGAAGGCTTTGACTGCTGACCCGATGGCAACTCAGTTTGCCCAATTTATGCATTTTCTTCAGGCGCAGAGTCAGGCATTGCCTGCAGTTCCTGCCCCACCTCTAGTGGAGCAGAGGGAGGAGTACAAGCTGGAATTCACAAAGTTGAGGTCGTACAGAGCCATGGATTTAACCGGTACCACTAATCCATGTGTGGCAGAGGTATGGTTAGAGCAAACACAGAGAGTGTTGTGCTAATTGAAGTGCCCGAAAATGGTGAAGTTCAAGTATGCCATCTCTTTGTTACAGGAGGACATGTATGAGTGGTGGAAGACAGTTCCTTAGAGTATGGCTGATCCTCCTATGTTGACGTGGGCAGATCTTCAGAGGGAATTCCAATGGAAGTACGTGCCTTTGGCCTATACTGACCAGAAGTTACAGAAGTTTCTAGGGCTGAAGCAAGAAGATTTATCTATAGCAGATTATGAGAAGGAGTTCACCCGGTTGGTGTATTATGCAACCCATATTATACCATCTGGATGGGAGAGGTGTAAGCAATTTGAGCAGGGCTTGAATCCGTGGCTCAGGGCATTTGTGCAGACCTCTCAATATGATGACTTCTCAACTATGATGGCCAGCACACTAGATCTCGAGCAGATGATACTGGAGGATGACACTCGACAGGAGTCGATAAGGAGATCGTACAGGGGGCCGAGTTCTTCTTCGAGTTTTTTAGAAGAGGGGCAAGTTCAGGAATTCTTTTCCCCCTAGGTCAGTGGATGTACGACCGATGCCACCACGGTGAGAGCAGAGTGGGAGACCCATTTCCTATGGTGGCAGTACAGGTGCCGGACCATACCTTTATCATACATGCGATCAAACTCATTATGGACCTTACTGAGCGGGCAGCACTGTATGTTTCAGATGTGGAGGTGTAGGTCATTTCGCCCGGGAGTGCCCAAAGCGATCTGGTGGGCCAGTTTGCCCTATTGTTGAGGGAGAGGCTCGACAGCAGCAGTAGAGACCTACCTCTGTCAGTTCTCAGGGGTCTGAGCGAGGTAGAGATCAAGGGAGAGGCCGTGATAGTGGAGGACGTGGCGCGAGTCAGGGGTCAGTTAATCAGGTTGTTGGGGCTCCTGCCAGGGTCTATAACTTGGTGTGTCGTGAGGAGCAGCAAGCCGCAGATGTGGTGCTTGGTAATGTTCTTATCTCAAATCATGATGCTTTAGTGTTATTTGATTCGGGTTCATTGCATTCTTATATTGATATACGGTTTGCTCAGTTGATTGGTATGTTGAATGAGGGGTTAGTGTCGCACCCTGAATTTTGAGTCTCTCGGGCCGATTGGGATGAACCGGGTCTATTCCATCTCTGTTTTGCCTTTACGGGCATTCCTGGTTCACCCTGGTGCGGTTCAGGGTTCGGTTTAGGGTTACTTTTAAGTGCTTTTGTCATTTTGGGCATCATACCCGTTCGGGTATCTTTGGACCCGATTCGGGTATGAAACTTACCCGTTCAGGTATGTTGTTTACCCAAATCGCCCTCTTTAACTTACCCGTTTGGGTATGTTCCTCAGTTCAGTTATAATTTGAAAGTTGGTTATTTTGGCGGGAGGAAGCTTTTGGCTTAGGTTTTTCAAATTGCATTTTCTCTGATTTTCAAAAAAGAACGTGATTTTCAAACTTGATTTTCTGCTGGAATTTAATTGGAATTAGTAAGATCTAATTGCA
>CANYBF013060464.1:0-12453 GCA_948192965.1 Dalechampia spathulata | reverse complement strand
GATACTATTGGAGGCTACCTATTTTGGTGGTTTTTGGTTTGCTACAACCATAAACGCAATAGAGATCAAGAACAAAGGACATCTGCATTGAATGTAAGAGTTACTATCAAACTGTCGCTTCTAATCTCTAATCCTGTTTCTTTGTGTTTTGATGCAAAGATATTCTTTTGGTTTGCTGATTCAAAATAAAAATTTTAAATTTCTTCCGCTGCTCATTAACTATGCAAACCAACAATATAATGGTGAAGTCTCCCACCAGAGGAGAACATACAGCTGCTCTTGATAGATTTCTCACACGCGTTGAGAAATACGGACTCAGGCTGAACCCAAAGAAATGCACATTCAAGGTGACATCTGGTAAGCTATTGGGTCACATTATCAATCAAAGGGGTATCGAAGTGGATCCTGACAAAGCAAAGTCGATCATCGAGATGCCTATTCCTAGAACTAAGACAGAAGTTAGGGGATTTCTGGGACAGCTCTAGTACATTAGCATATTCATCGCCAAGCTCACTACCATGTGTGAGCCTATCTTCAAGATTTTGAGGAAGAACCAGCCTATGATTTGGGATGAGAACTGCCAGTTTGCATTTGAGAGGGTAAAGCATTATCTCTACAATCCGCCGATCCTGCAAGCACCTCGGCCAGGAAAACCACTGCTACTCTATCTAGCCTTATAAGAGGAGTCAGTGGGTGCTATGATGGCTCAAGAGAATGATGTCGGAGTCAAGCATGTTGTCTACTACCTAAGTAAGAAGCTTTTGCCAACCAAGTGCAAGTACAATACTATTGAAAAGCTATGCATGGCTATGGTCTGGGTTACCAAGAAACTCAGACATTACTTCCAGTCATACCAAATATAGGCAATCTCCAAGGTTGATCCTATGAAGTACTTATATGCTACTCCTTCACTAGTAGGGAAACTCTCCAGGTGGCTAATCCTGTTGTCAGAGTTTGATGTGCAGTACATCACTACCAAGGTAATCAAAGGCAAAGCAATTGCCAAATTCTTAGCATCTAGGCCGATGGATGACTCTGAAACCTTTGAACTGGACTTGCCAGATGAACACTTGGGGGCAGTTGATGTCCAGAAATGGCAATTGCACTTTGACGGCACAGTCAACAAAAGTGGTGCCAATATAGGAGTTGTGCTAATCACTCTTAAAGGTGAATTCATCATGCTTTCAAAGCGACTATGCTTTTCAGTCACTAACAATATGGCTAAGTATGAGGCATGTCTCTTTGGGCTTGAAGCATTACTAATGGTTGGTGCCCAAGATGTATAAATTTTTGGTGATTCGATGCTAGTCATTCATCAATCCACGGTCGAGTGGGATGTCAAAGAAGAGAGGCTCAAGCCTTATGCTGAATACATGAAGCTCATGGTCTATAATTTCAACTCATACCATTTCATTCACATGCCACGTGAAGAGAATCAAATGGTCGATGCCTTAGCTAAACTAGCTTCAGTTTGTGAGCAACCGTAGGGTCAAGCTCAACCTGTGATTATTGAGCAGTCAAGGATCCTTTGCTATTTTGGAGAACGAGTTATGATGCTAGACCCATCATATGAGATCCCATGGTACGCAGATATCATGAACTTTCTGAAGATTGGAACTTACCCAGAAGAAGCCAACAGAACTGATAAGCTAGCTCTACACAGGTTAGCGGCCAACTTTACCTGGCATCAAGGTGTTCTCTACAGAAGAACAGCAGACGAGCTGTAGCTCCGATGCATATCGGGGAAGGAGATTGAATCCGTTATAGAAACAGTACATGCTGGTGTATATGGACCCCACATGAATGGATTCACGCTTTACAGGAAAATCTTATGCTAAGGATATTTCTAGCTCACCATGAAGACAGATTCATACAGTTTGTACAGAGATGTCATGAATGCTAGATCCATGGAGATCTGAGTCATTTACCACCAGTCGAATTGCAGAATTTTACAATGCCTTGGCCATTCTCAGCATGGGGAATTGACATCATGGGTAAGATTCATCCAAATGCATCCAACGAACATCGGTACATACTGGTAGCCATAGATTACTTCTCTAAGTGGGTGGAGGCAGAATCCTATGGTAAACTGGGGGCAAGGCAGGTTGCCAAGTTTATAGAGAAGAATCTCATATGCCGATATGGGGTACCGCATCATCTAGTGTCAGATAATGGGGTACAGTTCTAGGCCCAAGTTGCAGACTTGCTGGAAAAGTATGGGATTGAGCACCATCGATCCTCTCCATATCGTCCTCAAGCTAATAGGGCAGTCGAAGCGGCTAACAAGATGATCAAGCGGATCTTAGCCAAAATTGTACAGACCCACACAGATTGGCATGAGCAGCTACCATTCACCTTATGGGGTTACAGAACCACCATAAGGAGTCCTACGGGTGCTACCCCCTACTCTCTGGTTTACGGGACATAAGCCATATTACCAAGTGAAGTGGAGCTGAAATCACTTCGGGTCATTCTGGAATCTGAGTTGCCAGAAGCTAAGTGGAAAAGGTCCAGGTATGAGCAGCTGGTCACTATTGATGAGAAACGGCTGAAATCTCTCTATCATCTACAGCTTTACAAAAAGTGCATGGCCAACGCATTCAATAGAAAGGTCAAGCCTGTTACTATACAGGAAGGTGATTTAGTTCTGAAGCAGGTTAGACTAGCTATCCGTGACCCTCAGGGGAAGTTTAAACCTAATTGGGAAGGCCCATTCCTAGTTAAAAAGATCCTCTCTAAAGGAGTTGTTCGCATCTCAGATTTGGAGGATAACGAGTTCTCAGAACCTGTCAACCTTGACCGGCTGAAGAAATATTTTATCTAAAGCAAAGGGTAAAACAAAAATAGCAAAACAAAGATAAAAAGCCTGGTGAGCTGAAAACCTGTATAGGCGGTTCACGCAAAAGTTAAGGCAAAAGAAAATTTGCTCGATGAGTTGAAAATCCACTCGGATAACTCATGCAAAAGTTAGAGCTCTTGAGAGGCAAAAGGAGAGTGTTAAAATAGTTGATCAGAAAATCTCACATGAGGCTGGTCAATAACAGGAGTCCAGTCTGGTGCATATTAAAGAATTTCTGTGTTGGTTTTAACATTTTTCATGTAAATGTTTTAATCTTATTGATGCAAATGGAGCTTATGTTCATAAACGTAGCCATAAGTAATATTAGTTACAAATGCAAAGCATTGTTTTTCTTTATTATATATGATTTTATTGCTTAACAATATTTTTTAGTACAGGATTCAGATGTGGTGCAGCACCCACAGTTTGTACTCATCATCCGTAGTGGATCCAGCTCCATGAATCTCCACCAACGCTATCCGGCGACAAGGCCAGGTCCTTTCTACGTGCTCCACGAAGTGAGGCACCAACCTTCCTCCCTCAAAATCCGTCAGTCAAGGAATAGTTTATCGGTGACCGTACTGACAACAGATCCTGGACTGTAGTATGTGCAACGCCTAAATCCCGGCAGTGGAATGCAGTCTATATAGGTATTCACAGTCACATACTATATACACCACTAGGGGCAGCTCCACCTGATCTCGCTCTCAGGTCAAGTCCCCATCTACTCATTCCAGCCTTGGAAGTTCATTGTCTTTGCCTCACTGAAAGCATAGCCTCGATGCATATGGCTATGAGGTGCGTACGTTTGAAAATCACCCACCGACGGTGCCAGGATTCTGAGCTTCTCTTGAAGCTAAATTTGTAATAAAATAAGATAAAAATAAAAGCTTGTTGAGTTGAAAACCTTGCAAAAGGCTGCTCAAGAAAAAGTTAAAGCAACCCGCTGAGCTGAAAACCCAAGGGGGCAGTTCAGGCATAAATTATGGTCTGAAAGCAAAACAGAAACCTGATGAGCCGAAAACCTTGCAAAAGATGGCTCATGTAAAAATTAGGGCAAAAATACAGCTTTTCTAAGTTGAAAACCTGTAAAGGTGACTTAGAACCCTTACCTGCAATAAAAGTGGACTACCACTGAAGCGTTCAGACTGGCCTTGCTTCATTATGTCTAGACCGATGATTGTTTCCGCTACAATCATGGGGAAAGGGGTCCAACCTTGCATCATCTGGTCTGTCACAGGCCCAATCAGTAAATCTCCATGACTAGATGGATTGATAAAAATGAATTGTGCCAGCAATCCAAACCCAGCTACCCTCAGCCATGAAGGGTCTTCCATAGATTTCTGGCGACACAGCCGGAAAAGAGCAACGACATCTACAGAATCCTTTGTAGCTAAGAGAGACCTCACAGTGGTCAGATTGATGTCAAAGGCCCTCATCAAATGCAATTTAGCTTCTCCTGTTAGCGTACGCGTTATCAACATCACCAACATCTCACAAGTGACTCTGAGGATAGCAGCAAACTCCTCGTACATCAAACACAGCTCAACATGCCCGAACCAGAACACGTGGACCACTGGATACCAGAATTGGGTAGTAGCATTCAAGAAAGTGTTGTTGATCGTAACTTGCTAAAAGGTTCTTAGGTATTGGAGTCCGATCTCGCCCAATCGACTCCATTCTTCGTTACCCCAACAGCGAGAAAGAGCGCGAAAGGCAGACAATGATTGCTGAGTCATTGTATATCTAATTTCTACAAATAAAAGTATATGAGTTATATTTTGCCAATAAACATAAAAGCATGGTGTATTTATAAGCAGCAAATAGCATTGGATTCCATTATTCAAAAAACACATAGAATAAGCCTTTATCTATTTTTACAGCTAGTACGCAACAACCCTAACGTACTAGGCACGCAATTGCCAGCCTGTAACACATTATTCTACTTTAGTACAGAGCTACAGAGTTCTGACATCATGCATATGAGAGTTTGACATCACATCGTCTCTATGCATCATCCTCGCCAGAGTGGTCATCAGGACTGGAGCTATCCGAAACTTCAATGTTGTAACGTTCCAGATGCGCTTTCAGTCGAGCAATCTCTCGCCCCATTTACTCCATCATTTGGATGTAGCGATCATGCGCTTCTTGTTCCACTTGCCTGCTGGACTGCAAACACAAGCATATAAGCATATAAGTCATGCATCCATGCATACTCATGCACTTGCATTCCATAACAGGTACTCACCTGGACATCTAACATCTTAGACGTATGATAACGGTGCGGTCCCATCAGCAATCTTGAAGCATTTGCCATAACATCCTGAGGTACCTGCAAGATTAAAATGCATGTAAGACCACCGAAGTCAAAGGCACATCGAAACATGTGTACTCATATGGGTCGTGTTTGGAGGATCAAACTCAATCTCACTCCTTGCTAGCACCGGGAATGAAGTCTCATAAGGATGCCCAATTACATCATAAGTAAAGATTAGCTGGTTTTATGGCCACATTAGCTAACCTTCTATGAAGTCTGTCGGACGTCCGTATCCTGGGGGGACCTCTGGAGTGGCTGACATTGTCACCAGTGGGATCGCACCTGCCCTAGAATCACAAGATCTCTTTGAAGCACTGCTATCTCGAGAACTGCCAACCCCTGATGAACCATAACGTCCGCCTCGCCTGCTATGCGAAGTGGACCTCCCTTTGGTCCCACTAAATCGATCACGCTGGCTTTTACATGTGGAAAGTTCCACAAGCCCCAACAACCTCAACTGAATGAAAGAGGGGTAATCTACTGGTGAGTCTGATAAACGCTCCCACCCAGGAATGCCAGTTAATCCAACAAGCACTTCTAGGTCTATGTCAGTCCAAGCTACCCAGAACATTACACGTGGGGGTGCAGCAGGTTCCACCCGACTTTCTGGTCCCAGATGCCAATCCACAACGCGCTTGCCTAAATAGAAGAGCCTACTCTCAGGACCCTCCAACAACATATGTTGCTCGTCCTTATGCATCGAACTCGTCACATACTCTGGCCTCGGATGCATATTACTCCAGGGATGGGGATGCACCTATTCCAACAATGAAGAGAAATTAAACACCTACACAGGTATTTCTCAAACCATTTCAATACAATTTAATGCTAATTAAATTATTTCTTCTTACCTGATCCCAGATCAAATCATTGAGGTGCTCCCTCAACTCAACCATTGTGTGCTCGAGCCTTCACCTTGGAATGCACCATGTCCGCATATGAGGAAAACCAAATGGTACCCCATGCAGAATATCGAGCTCGGGTAGCAGCCCAAACTCATAGCCATGATCTGAAAGGTCAATATGCATAGTCAGCAAGAAATAGACAGACACTACAGTAACGAAATTAGCAGAATTCTGCTTACCTCTATGACTTGCCAGCACCCGATGAAGTGGTCCCTATAGTGCCTGTTACAGAAATCAAGCCCCTGCATCAAATATGCCAAACCAGCGCTGCCCCAGTCATACCGCCCTATAGACTCCAAATCATAAAGAGCCCATAATACAAACATATGCACACTGTTCCAGCTATCATTGAATAATGTACACCCCAGCACATACAGCAGAAAGCTGCGGGTATACTGATCTACAGAGATTGTCTGACCAAGTCTCTCTATCAGCACTGCTTACCAAAGACAGTCGTAAGAAATACTGTGCCCTCCTCACACATTGGGTGACACTCCTAGGAGATCAAAGATTGTACCGTACAGCCAGCGAGGTGATGTTAGCCTAGCATCAAATTGGACAAGCAATCCCGCACACTCTAGCCTGGTAATTCCAGCAAACATTCCCGGGGTAATCGAGATCTCACCTACCGGCAGATGGAAGGTATGGGTGGAATCCATCCACTGCTTAATCATAGCAGTAATAACCAACCTATTGCATCTCTTTTCTACCCTAGTAAAGCAAGAGATGTATGGACCAAAATAGCTACGGTCCACCCTCGCGCGGATCTCTCTTGGTAGTTAGGAGTACCATTCAAACACGTCACGGATGCTACCACTGCTTAAACTATCCGCTCCCTCTACAAAATACAGAATTCAAGTCAGACTTTAGACTAAATTACAAAGTGCACAGAATAATTTCAGAGGTATAGAGCTCCTCCTCCCAGCCCTAAATACACTTATTCATGCCTTTGAATCCCTAAAATGCACAATTCTCTAAAAAATGACTAAAAAACAAACAATTTGGCCCATTTTTCTATGCTATGTGCGCTGCACATAACACTATATGCACCACACATGGCTTACATGTAGCGCACATAGTGCTATATGCACCACATATAGCCCAAACCCATGCCAAAAAACCTGATTTTTACCAAACCAATCAAACAAACATGAGCCTACCTAAGCTTAGCTTTATCCTAGCACAAAATTCTAGCCTAACACAAGCCTAAACACATTAAAAATAGCCTAGAACTCAATTTTCGGAAAAACCATAAAAGCCAAAAAATCAAGCCGAGTCACAGAAAACTCACCTTCTCGGGAGGAGCTCGAGACCAATGTGAGTCTATGGTGAAAGTCTCTACAATTGCATCGCCAAAATGAGCTCCAAAATAAGCATCACGCGTTCTAACCTCGGCTAGGGCGTAGCTCAGGACAGATTCCGGGTCCTGGGGGGTCGGTTGCATCCTAATTTCGGCCATTTCTGCAAAAACATAAAATTTTCAGTTTGAAGTTTTAGAGAAAATTGAGTTTTGGAAGGGGAAACAAACTGATTTTTGAATTGAAACCCAGAAATATAAAATTTCTAAGCTATGTACGCCATACATAGAAGAACGTGCACCACACGTTACAATTTTTGCTAACATGTGCCTGCCATTGTGAGAGTCTGCTAATGTGCGCCACCATCCCACTAAAATGCACATGAAGAATTAGGCCTGTAGTAAAAATTTCAAAATTTTTGGAGGTCGTTTGCTCCACCGAGCCTAATTTTCACGACCCGCGACATGTGAAAAATTCAAAAATTCAGTCAGAAAGCAGCAAACTGATACTCAAAAATTCAAGTATTTTTCCTGGACCATTTCAATACCAATTTCACTAATAAATTATTTTCCTATATCTAGCAAAGACAGAAAATTGATCCAGTAGACGATCAAAAATAGTTAAGCATTTGACTTTTGGTCAAGCCGTTGACCAAATAGTGTTGCATTCTGACAGAGGGTCCCAAAGGCAGACTTTGGAGATAGACAACACTTAGTTGATGGCGCAAGAACAAGATCTGACGGTTGATCACCTTGACCCAGCAGAAGGTCACCTCTGGTCCTACAGTTGACCACCTGATCCAGCAGAGATCACAGAGTCAAGCTTTTAACTGCAAAGCCCTAACACATAAGCATCTGAATGCTGACTTCAGATGATTTACTCGCAAGGAAGCCATCGGTCTTGCAGTGACCATCGGTCAGCCCTGATCAAAATAGCCTAAACGTCGGGCCCCAGTAATGGAGCTGGGATGTTTACTGGTCAAAACCGTCGACCAAAAATGTCAGAGACCCAACAGAGGATCCTGAAAACTATTTTGAAGATATTTGACATTTATATGATGGTGCGAGAATAGACCCAGCAGATGGTTGTTCAAGTCCCGTAGTTGACCACACGATCCCGCAGTGATCGCGGAGCCAAGCCTTTGGTTCCAAAATCCTAACATATAGGCATCTTAATGCCAACTTCAAATGATTTACTCGCGATGTTGCCATCAGTCCCATTGAGGACCATTGATCAGCCTTGGTCATCTAGCCCAAGCACCGGGCTCCTATTGGCAGAATTGGGATTATGAGGTCAGTATTGATCTTCCAACTCGAGCATCGGGCTCCCAATGGCAAAATTGGGATTTAAGCCTCAACACGAGCACCCCTGCGAGTCAGGTATGCTTCCTACTCCCTATTAAAAGTCATGTTATGATCAGATCACATTTTGACGACTTACACGCATGTCGCCTCAAAATGGTCCTGATCAGGGGGCAAACTGTTTTGACATAGTGCATTTTTGACATTAGGTACTATTCACCATAAATAGTGCACCAGTGGGACCCACCACCTTTACTAGCTATTTTGGATGCTCTGTACATACAAAGCATGCCCTATTACTGCCTACACGAGGTAGAGCTCGCAGAATGCAAAATATTGCATTTTGGGCCCCGAACATTATTCATCATGAATAGTGCATAGGTGGGGCCCACTACTTTCATCGACATATTCTATGTATTCTGTACTTACAGAATACATTTTCCAACAGCCTTACACAAGGCACAATGCTTGGCACCGCAAATGCCATATTCCGAGCCAGCTACGCTGCGTAGCCTACTAAGGGTACTAGCAGGGCCCGTTACCCCTAATAGCTTATTCTGTGTATTCTGTGCATACAGAATACATTTCACACCTGCCTATCATGGTGGAATATGTAGAATGCAAAATATTGCATTTTGAACATAGGTCACTATTCACTATGAATAGTACAAGGGCAGGGTCCGCTTCCCCCATTGGCCTATTCTATATATTCTGTACTTACAAAATACTCTTTGCCGCTGCCTTACGCAAGGCATACCTCTATGGCATTGCAAATGCCACAATCTGGGACCACTGCGCTGTAGGGCCCACCAGGCATTAATGGGGCCCGCTACCCACTCTAATCTATTCTGAATGTTCTTTTTGCACAGAACACATCCTATATGCTGCCTTACTTAAGGCAAAGCGCTTGGCATGCTGTTTGCCACCTTCTAGGCCCTTTTATACTGTAGGGCCCACAGGGGCACTATTCATCATGAATAGTGCATCGGTGGGCCCACCACCCGATTTAGCCAATTTCGAGTGTCCTGTACACATAGAACACATTTCCACTAATGCCTACGCGAGGCACGACTCATGGCATCCTGAATGCAACTTTTTGGACCTAAAAGCCTGTTAGGCCCAAAACGGGCCCATTAAGCCAAACTCGATGTTCAGAGCCGAATTTGGGAAAACTTAAAACTGTAAAGTGACTCAGAATGTCGTTTGCATCTCCGTGGACCTATGTCTCATATCCCGTTCCGCCCGTACGAGTTGGAGCGCATAGGTCAAAAATGCAATATGCGTAGCACATAGCCCTATAGGCTACGCACATTGCATAGTAAAGACGTTTGGTCGGGAGCCTTCTCGGGACCGAATTTGGAAAAACTTCGTTGTACAAAATTGTTCCTTACGTCGAATAACACTTGTAGGCTCGGGGCGCACGTCTTAAAGCGACTGCAGTGGTCCCTACGCGATGGGTTCCAAACTATAGGCTGCGCATATAGACCTATGTACGCAGCATATAGGCTATGTACTGCGCACATAGGTGTAAAAATTTTCAAATTTGGGTGAAAATTACAAAATTACCATGCCCAAAAATTGCTCTATAAATATAGAGCTCGGGGTTCAGAAAATGGATCCCGAAATTGCCAAAAGGCAAGGCTAAACTCTGCCAAAATCACTCCAAAAATGAATTAAACACTTAATTAATTAAATCCTTAGGATTTAGAGACAATTTGGCACTAGTTAGGGTCCCTAAACACGTAAGGAAGCAAGATCAAGGAAGAAGACCTACTGCTAAGAGGTAATTTCTTCATTTTTCTTCATTTTCCTTCTATTTTTGAAGGTATACGCACCACATATATACCTATGTATGTGTGGTGCACATAGGGCTAGATGTTGCACATATAGCCCCCAGATTTCAAAGAAAAAGTCATTTTTCTCTCAATTTTCTCCAGTTTTCTTCCCGATCTGGCCATTCTAGTGGCTTTCAAGGCCTTTCCATGCCTTGGGAGTCTTAGATCTGCCTTAAAACAAGCTAGATCTAAAATAATTTTAACTTTAAAATTATTTTTCATGATTTGGATGCAAATCCAATACGCCAAATACGCAATCCAATATATACAATCAATATGTCTTGCCATGCATATATATGTCATATCACACGTCATTTTGCCATAATGCCATGTCACGTTGTATGCCATAACACATGTCATACCATATGCCATCACATATACTATACTGAATACACATTCACATACGTATCACTATGCCATGACATGCATATGCCATGCCATACATCCTTTACATGCCATGCATATGGTATGCCAATCAATATGCCATGACATGCATATACCATGTCATACATCATTTCACATGTCATACATATGTCATGTTATCATAACTCACATACCATGCATATGGTACGTCATCCACCTTATATGCCATGCTATACACATACTACACATAAGGTATGTCATCCACTATACCATGTCATACATATGCCATGACATCCATCACTTCACATGCCATGCATATGATATGTCATGCATCACCTCACATATTATGCATACGATATGTCATCCATTTCACATGCCATGCATAAGGTATGTCATTCACTATGCCATGACATGCATATGCCATAACATACATCATTTCACATATCATGCATATGATATGCCATTCATCCCACGTATCATGCATACGCTATACATACACCACGCATACGCCAAATGCTAAAATAAATCCAAAACGCTAACATATTACCCTATACGTGCTACTTACCGTATTATATGCTTACATATCATACTAGGTTGCCATATCATGCATATGATATGTCATACACATTCACATGACACACATATGTCATGCTATTTTATCACTTCTATGTATGTCATGAATATACCATGCCATTTAAATGCCATATAGCTTTATATGTCATTTTACATGCAACCTTGCAATGCCAAATTCACATGACGTGCTGTGTGCTTACATTTACGCTCGAATGCTCACCTGCTTAGGATAGTTAATCCCAACTATAATGGTAAAATTGATTTTGGAAACTCATATAATAGATCTCCACCACCCAAACCCAATCTCTGAAGGGTTTAACTAGCACTCATGTTATGGGTCGGTTGGACCAATCCGGAACCATCCAGTGGTGACTCCCTTGTGACTCTTTTGAGTCTGTATCATTCCCTAAGGGAACCCCTTAGGAAGACTGCACTTTCGCTCCAAGTACAGTCCCCGATCTGTGACTTTTGCAAGCCTCATTCTGGGCCTTGACAGAAACTGGCGCTCACACTTATTCCCTTTTTTCTTCTTATTATATCTCACTTTTCTTCTTCATCTTCATTTTCTTCTGCCTTAGATCTTTAATCTTGATTTTCAATTATGATCATTCTCCTTCTTATTTTTCATTTTATTCTTCTTTTCTTGATTTTTTTCTAGATCTATTATCTTCATTCTTTCTCTATTTCTTTCAATTTTTTTTAATATTGTGAGCATCGATTTCTGCCGGGGCCCAGAGCGAGGCTTGCGAAAGTCACAGACCGAGGACTGCACTTGCAGCGAAAGCACAGTCTTCCTAAGGGGTTCCCTTAGGGAATGATACAGACTCGAAAGAGTCACAAGGAGTCGCCACCGGATGGTTCCGGGTTGGTCTAACCGACCTATAGCATGAGTGCTAGTTAAACCCTTCAGAGATTAGGTTCGGGTGGTGGAGATCTATTCTATGAGTTTCCAAAATTGATTTTACCATTTTAGTTGGAATTAATTGTCCTAAGCAGGCAAGCATGCAAGCGTAATTGTAAGC